>JAVQIZ010203229.1:0-14633 GCA_036023535.2 Galaxias brevipinnis
TGCACATCTCACACAAACATGGGTTTTAGGTTCAGCACACACACACACACAATTACAGCAAACATAATGTGTGTGACTTCACACGCCCCCCCCCCCCCCAGTAAGGAGCTCACCTGCAGCCGTCCACCAGGAGCAGTTAAAGAGCTTAATGAACAGCTATAACACCGCTGCTCAACGAGCCAGCTCACTGTGGAACATCACTGCCAATCCAGCTCACAGGAGCGTTAAGGAGACCCAGCCGGAGCTCCGGCCAGACCTCAGCCACTAATGGGGGAGAAATATGCCCCGGCATGAGCACTGTGAGTGGGGTAAACCGGGAGAGGAGTGACCCGGAGGCCCTGGGCGTCCCAGGAGCTCAGCCACAGTGGTGGAGCATTAGATAGCCTGGATAAATACTGGAGCAGGAGGAGGCTTCAATGTTCACTCTGAGGACACACACTCACACACACGCTCTCTCTCTCTCTCTCTCTCTCGCTCCCTCTCTCTCTCTCTCACACACACACACAAACACACACACACACACAATCACATCTGCATTCAAATGATTCAGTTAAGATTCTAAACACAAATGAAACAACAACAAAGAAACGCACACCCAACGACTCTCCCCCCTCTCTCCCCTCCCCGCCCCTTCCTCTCTTCCTCCCCTCCTCTCCCTCTCTCCCTCCTCTCCCCCAGGACGTGGTGGTGGTGGGGGAGGAGAACTTCACCACGCCGTGCTACATCCAGATGGACGAGGAGGCCTGCCACATCCTGACGGAGACCCTGGGCACGTACTGCCTGGTGGGCCAGTCGGTCAGCGCCGCCACCTCCAAGCGCCTCAAGCTGGCCATCTTCGGCCCCGTCACCTGCCCCGCGCTGGAGTACCACATCCGAGTGTACTGCCTGGACGACACCCAGGACGCCCTCAAGGTTTGTGTCTCTCTCTCTCTCTCTCTGTGTGTGTGTGTGTGTGTGTGTGTGTGTGTGTGGTGTTGACTGGAGTGTGTCCGATAGAAGTGTGTGTGTGTATGTGTGTGTTTCTGTGCGAGAGCAGTGTGTGTGTGTGTGTGTGTGTGTGTGTGTGTGTGCGTCTGGTGGAGGGGAGCGGGGGCCATGTTTGTGCTGGCTGTGGGTGTGTAGGTGGGAGGCAGGCTGGATGGGGAGCCTGTGTTGTGGAGCGGTAATAAGAGGAGATGAGCCCAGGCATTTGAATATAATCTCCACCAGCAAGCTGCTGCTGAAGACACCAAGCCACGGCCACGCCAGCCCCCTGTGGATCCTCACACACACACACACACACACACATACACACACACAGATACACACACACAGAGGCACACACAGACACACACACACACACACACAGATACACACACACAGAGGCACACACGCGCACACACATACACACACACAGAGAGAGAGACATACACACACACAGAGACACACACACACACACACACACACACACACACACACACACACACAGGTGGAGCCCTGTTTGGAGCCGGGCTAATCAGTGCAGACACATACTCAGGGTGGCGTTGGGTTGCCAGGTCTGTCTCCTCTCCACTTCCTTTTCCTGTCCGTCGGTGCCACCACAGACTGCCATGGCAACGCGTCTCAGCTCCGTTTCCACGGCGTCGGGTGGTGGGAGGGTTTTCTCCTGGCGGGCAGACTGAACTGAAATGAACAGGGCCGATTCACACACACACACACACACACACACACACACTGTCACAGACACATACTGAAACACACACACAGACACACTGAGACACACACACAGACACCCGTACACACACACACACACACACACAGAGAGAGCCAGTGGAAACTGATGTCTGCTGGTCTTCCGTCAATACATGTTGGAAAGTTGCTGCTTGAATATAAATTACACAATATTGTTCATTTTATCTTTTGACAATAGGAACTACTTTTCCCATGAGTCTCTCTGGGGTAGCAGCTGTGACTCTGGTAGGTTGGTGACATCATTCAGCTCTGTTGGAGTCCTGGCAGTCAAACCCAGCGGATGACAGTGTGGTGGGAATGATCAGATTTTGATTGCTGGAAGTGCCTTCTGTGGTTTTGTTTTCCACTTCAAATTCCCTTGATGTGTGTGTGTGTGTGTGTGTGTGTGTGTGTGTGTGTGTGTGTGTGTGTGTGTGTGTGTGTGTGTGTGTGTGTGTGTGTGTGTGTGTGGGGGGGGTTCAGTTTGCCTGTATGTATGTTTGTGTTATGTTTTGTTTTGGTGTATGCCCTTCTTCTGTCTGTCGGATGCACCTCTCTCTCTCGCTCTCTCTGTGTGTGTGTGTGTGTGTGTGTTTGTGTGTGTGTGTGTGTGTGTGTGTAACTGGTGTTGTCCCCCAGCAGCAGGACAGAATGGGGTTCTGTTCACACGAACATACAAACACACACCACGCACATGTGAACACACAGTAACACACACACACATGAACACACAAACACACTAACACACACCACACCCACATGAACACACATAGAAGCATTAAGGAAAGTCCGTCCCATTGTTTTCAGACGTAGGTCAAACAGTATACATCAGTAATGTGTTGTTTGTTCAATGATTGGGTTTTTCTGCAGCCATTTCCCTGCAGCGTGCACAGGGTTGATAACATACAAAGCTATGCATTTCATAGACCAACACACTATCAAAGAGCCTGCCTGTCACTCCTCAGAAACTCTGGCATTTCTCTAAATTAGTATTATTCAAATGTCTTTTGATTAGAAATGTTCAGTTTTCTTAGTTTCGAACTCTCTCTTTAGAGAAAAAATAATAATAATAATATGAATTGTTTGCCTCCAGCAAAATGGGGTTATTTGTATTCAGCGATGACTCAAATGTTCATTTCCATTATGGCATGGGGAATATTGACGTCGAGGAGATAGCATCGGTCGTTTCATCACTCCGGGTTGCCGTCGGTGATTACTGCTGTCTCTTCTTCGGCGGGTGTCCGTAATGGGAATGTGGGAATGTGGGAATGTCTGCTATGTGAGTCTCCAATCTGTCGGAATGAACTGACAGCTGGATGGACAAAACAGCTCAGTGTTAGAAAGCAAGAAAAAATTGTGTTTGTTTATTGTTGTGTCAATAACATATTTGTATCACCTGTCTGGGCAGCTGTCAGTCAACCGCCAAAGTTGTAGACAATGGATGAACTAGCTGGTATGGAAACTTTAAATAGTTTCAACGTTTGACAATAAAAATCCCTGATTGTTAGTTTTAGTTTGACTATATGTATCAGTTTATGATAGTTGTTACTATAGTAACATTATAAACTAGAACGTTTCCTCATACTTCTATACATAACCCAAGCAAAGTTTAAACAACATTATATTACTATAGTAATATTCCTGGTATTTTCCTCATACTTCAGTACATAACCCCAGCAAAGTTTTAACATTTTGTTACAATGGTATTATTCCCGGTACTTTCCATCACACTTCAGTGCATAACCCAATCAAACTTTATACAACGCTAGTTGACCCCTGACCTATTTGTTCTCCCTTGGTCAACCATAAAGTTGTTTTGAGTTTTAAAAACAGCGTCTTTTAAACCCAGAATAGGGTACTTTGTTATGGGTCGTTATAAATGTACTTAGTGCTATTTCTAGAATGCCATGGTTGTCATGGTGAAGTCACAAGTCAAATGGACTAATGATTTAATCAGTGCAATTTTCTTTTTTTCTCAATCTGTCCCAGACCAGCCTGGGGTCAACCGAGAAAGACTTTCACACACACACACACACACACACACACACGCACATACACCCACACGCACATACACCCACACGCACTAACGCACGCACGCACACACACGCACGCACACAAACCCACATACACACACATACGCACATGCACATACACACACACACGCACACACACACACACACACATACACTCACATAAGCACTCACACAAACACACACATACACGCACATACACACACACACACACATACATACACTCACGCACATGCACACATACACACACACATCGCTCCGTCTTCCAGGCTAACTTTTAACATGTGTCACCGTCATCACTTGGATCAATCTCACGGTCCGTTTAGATAAACGTCCACTTTGAAAGCCAGCCTGTCAGGTCAAATGAGCCTGTCACCCATTGGACAGAGGTCAGACTACTTCCTGTTCCCGTCAGTTAACACACACACACACACTCACACACACAGACGCACACACACACACACACACACACACGCACACTCACACACACACACACACACGCACACTCACACACACACACACACACACACTCACACACACACGGCTGCTTCTGTTGAGATAGTAGACAGGAGGTTACACTCGTAGTGTTTAAACAGTCGCCTTCCTTATCACCTTATCATTGACCAGCAGGAGACAGGAGACAAGGCGCTGCTGGAAACTGTTGGAATGCACCCCTCCCTCTCTGCGTTTCTTTCTTTCATCATCCCTCCTTTTCTCTCTCTCTTATCCCACTCCAAATCTCATTTTTTTGTCTCTGTGCATCACTCCATCCATCCTTCTCTTTCTCTCTCTCTCTCTCTCTGTGCGTGTATGTGTGTGTTTGTGTGCGTGCGTGCGTGTGTATGTGTGTGTGTGTGTGCACGCATTTATTTTCAGTTTTTGTATATTTTTGTTTCTTTTTGTTTCTTAAGTCGTATTAAAACCAACTCTTCTTTGTTCGGTTAAACAAACGGACGCTGAGCAGAAATAATAAGAATATGCAGTACTTTTATTTTTGTAAAAGTGGTTTGTGTTTCTTTTCAAACCATCAGATCCTGCACTCAGCCACCGCTTTTAGTTTCTATGGAAACCCAGCGTTCCTCAATAAGCAGTGGTGTATTTTTACCGGTAACCCCCCCCCACCCCACCTCCCTCTGCCCTTCCCCGACCCCCCCACCCTCCCTTTCTACCTCCTATCCCCTCCTTAAACATGTGTTAGCGTTCGACCAATCACGATCTCTCGTTCTCGCCTGATGTCGTGTCACATTTCCTGTTTTGTGTTTTCCCCGTGTAATGAAGAAGTAACATCCTTTCTTTTTTTATTCTTTTCCTTTTTAGCCTCGATTAAATTATGACATTTTAAATTGGAAATTCCATATCTTCCTGAGCTTTGTAATATGGTCTAAATGATGTGTTGTTTTGTTACATTGCACCAGTTCTGCCTATTTCCCATCTAGTAATTCTGAGAACTAGACAATGTCGCCATTGAACTGAACGACACTCGCGGCCTGGTTTCTCTAGACGTTTGAATGAAACCGTGACGACGAGGAGGCAGTGAGTCTGTTGTCTGGACCGTGGTCTAAATGTAGTCAGCGTTTGGGGACGTGCGACTCATAACGGTGTCATTCTGCATGGACACTTTGATGTAGACCGTAAACTAGCGGGGTCTGAGGATAGCATGTAGCATGTGAGTGGAAAAAGTCATACGAATTTTAAGTTACCAACTAATATTGACTCTCTCTCTCACTCTGACTCTAGCTCTCTCTTTACCCCCCTCTCTAGCTCTCTCTCATCTCCTTCTCTCTCTCCTTCTGTCTTTCTCTCTCTCCCAATTCGTTTCAATTTAATGGTGCTTTATTGGCATGAAATTACTAAGTAAATATTGCCACAGCATTCATACATTTTAAAAACAAATATAATAACAGTATAGATTATTATAAACATAGAAATAACATCATTTGCAGTTCACTCAAGAAGTGACTCTTGTCTGGTGGTGTGGCAAGATGTGACATAGAGTCCTGCCATTATGACAGACTCACTAATTTCACCCAGAAGGTATTCTGTAAATCAGTACTAGCGTAAAAGTTTGAACATATCGTTTGAAATTTAGGGAAGAAGGCTTCTTGAATGAGTTTGTATTTTCACATTTCAAAAGAAAGTGAAGCTCTCTCTCCACCTCACCCTGGGAGCAAAGTGAGCACAGTCTGTCGTCCCTGGGCAGCCAGGTCTGCCTGTGACGGCCTCTTTCTATAGCCAGGCTTTGCTCACTGAGTCTGTACCTTGTCAATGATTTCCTCAGTTTTCTGTCAGTCACAGAGGTCAGGTTGTCTGCCATTGTGTACTGTTTGTTTAGTGCCAAAAAGAAATCAAGTTTACTTTGGGATTTTGTTGATTCTTTCCAATATAATTTGTAATTTTTCATAATTTGGTTGGGCCAGATTGTCTGAGGATAGTCCTGAGGTGTAGTTGTATTGGGTTAATTTATCTCCAGGACCAGCTGGATGAGGGGACCCTTTTTATTGCTCAACTCTTGGCCATTTAAGGGCATTATAATGGTATGAGTTGGGGTTACTATTTTTTAAATGATTATAGAATTTGACGGATCGTTTCTGGAGTTGAATAATTAGGGGGAATTGGCCCATTGTTTGGGGTACTTCTTTGTACCCCGAGGATGGTTTTACAAACTTCTGCATGAAGGGTCTCAATTGGATGCTTTTCCCATGTTTTAAAATTTTGTTTGGTGAGTGGACCCCACACTTCACGACCATACAGAGCAATTGGTTCAATTATTGTTTTAAAGATTTTGAGCCATGTCCTAATTGATATGTCAAATTGTATTCTTTTGATAGCAAAAAAAGCCCTTCTTGCCTTCTCTCAATATCTTCACAGCTATATTTAAGTTACCCGAACTAATGTTCATGCCGAGGTAATTATAATTTTTGGTGTGCGGGACGATAATGTTGTCAAGTTTATAATGAGTTTCCTGGAACTTAGACCTTTTCTGGAAAATCATCACCTTGTTTTTTTTTTTAAGTTAACTTTCAGAGCCCATGTTAAACAAAATTGGTGTAAAAATGTCAAGGCTTTCCTGTAGACCTTCCTTTGAAGTAGATAGTAGAACCAAATTGTCTGCAAAAAGGAATTTAACTTCTTTGTCCAGCAGCATAGGACCACTTGATTTGGATTTTTGGAGTTGCTGGGCTAGTTCATTGATGTAAATGTTGAACGGCATTGGACTGAGGGTACAGCCCTGTTTCACCCCTCGTTTTTGTAAGAAATAATTTGATGTCCAATTTTTATTGCAAACTCATTGTTCCCATACATAGATTTGATACAGTCATAGGTTTGACCACCAATGGCGCATTCGAGTAATTTATAGAGGAGCCCTTCATGCCAAATTGAATCAAATGCTTTGTGGAAATCTACAGAGCATGAGTAAATTTTTTTATTGTTTTTTGTTTCTGTGTGTCAATTAATGTCATAAGTGTATATATGTGGTCTGTGGGTCTGAAATTTGGCAGGAATCCAATTTGTCTTTCATTTAATAACTGCAGATTTTGGAGGTAGTTATTTATCCTTGAATTGATTATGCTGCAGTATAATTTGCCTGGATTACTGATTACACATATATACCTCTGTAATTTTGTGGGTCAAATTTGTCACCACTTTTGTAAATAGGTGTGATTATACCTTGGTTCCAAATTTCAGGAAAGTAGCCTACCCTCAGGATTATGTTCAACAATTTTAGTATGGCCAGTTGACATTTCTCATTGTTAAACTTTGCTAACATTTAGTTTAGAATGCCGTCTTGGCCACAGGCTTTTTTGGATTTCAAAGCTTGTAGTTTTTTTTATTTAATTCAATACCAGTTATGGGAAAGTCAATGGGATTTTGATTGTTTTTAATGACATTTTCCATTACTAGTAGTTTTTCTTTGATGGCCACAGATTCTGAGTCTGTGCCAACTAGGACATCAAATAGGTTTTTATTGATTCGTCCAGATGTCACTGTCCTGGATCACCAGTTCCTCATGTTTCTTTTCAAACAGGTAATTCCAATGGTCCCAGAACAAGTTGTTCTCTATGGACTCTCTCTCTGTCTTTATCTCTCTCTGTCTCTTTCTCTCTCTGTCTCTGTCTCTTTCTCTCTCTCTCTCTCTCTCTCTCTCGCTGTTCTCTCTCTCTCTCTCTCTCTCTCTCTCTCTCTCTCTTCTGTCTCTCGCTCTCTGTCTTTATCTCTCTCTCACTGTCTCTGTTTCTCTCTGTCTGCATATCTCTCTCTCTGTGTTCACACTCACTTGTGTTCCCTGAAGTTTTCCATACAGAAAGCTTAGCAGCTTTGACACC
This sequence comes from Galaxias brevipinnis, assembly GCA_036023535.2. Classification (NCBI taxonomy): domain Eukaryota; kingdom Metazoa; phylum Chordata; class Actinopteri; order Galaxiiformes; family Galaxiidae; genus Galaxias; species Galaxias brevipinnis. Next base: position 8,066 of record JAVQIZ010203229.1, read on the forward strand.
TGTCACTGCCTTGAGTCTTTTACCACAGTAAAGTTTGATGTTTCTGATGTGGAATCTGAAAAGCCTGAGATCATTCAGGAGACGTTTGGCATAGGAGAGGAAGAAGAGTGGTTTGAGATGTATAACCACAACAGTCTGAATGATTTTGGTGAAACGTTCCCAGTGTTTACAGATCAACAACTGCATCCAGTGAAGGGTTTTGGAGCGTAACAGTGGTTTATTTTCGGAAGAGGCCCGCGTAGGGTGTCCAAGCTAGGATGGCCGGTAACCGTGGCAACGCTTACCTCATGGCACCCCTGTGATGACATCCCTGGAGTTCCGTCAGCAGAGATCCCCCTCTCAGTGTCCACAGAGCCATTTCTGTCGGCTTCCTTGGTTGTGACTGCAGCTGTTGTTGTTGTTTTGGATAAGTGTTTTATATAGAAAAGTATATGAATTATATCCTCAATAGGTTTCTATCTTAAATAGACAGGATCCCAACTGAAATTCCTCAGAAATGGTGTCAGTGGTTTGGAAAGTCAGTATACTTTCCTTAAACCAAGACCCTGCTATGTAACTGTGCCGCTGTAGAGGGGAGCAAATGGGCTTTGACAAGAGTCCTGGTTTATGTCAAACCAAACACACACACTGATCAACATCCGCACATACACACACACGTCCATACACACACACCCACACACACAGCGAATGGTCCCTTCAAGTTGACACGTGACTCAGAGATGGGCAGCCATATAGGCCTTCTTGACTCCAGTGGCGAGTGTTAGTGAACAGAGCCGCTAATGTATTGTTGTTAGCATGCGGTCCTCCGCTGCTGTTTTGCTTTTATCACGACTGAAGCAGCTGCTCCGCCGGCCCCTGAGGGCAGACTGTGGCAGTGTTTAATGAAGTGTGTCACAGATTCTCATTTACTTCCATCTCAGCCCATACATCAAAGGCAGCGCAAAGCGCCCTTCCAAATGACCCCCAAAGCCTCGACTTATCTGGCTCAATTTGTCATGTAGCACCATATTACACACACACACACACACACCCTCATTTGAATTGATGTGTCTACATTTATGGAAGTTCTATTTACATATGATTTGCCAGATGCTGTGTGTACACATGTTTGTTTTTCTTTGTAACTGTGCGTTCTAGCTGCTGGTTCTGTCTGGGTGTGTGTAGTGTTTAAGAGTCATGGAGCAGACTCAGTCCGTATCTCCTTTCCTGGCTGTGAGGTTATCAAAATGCTAATCCTATTTTATGTGTTTTTTGGCCACTGTTTTCCCAGAAGCGGATTTGAGACTTGCTGTTGTTTAGACTGTAAGTGGCGCTGCAGGTAAAGTGGTTGAGTTAAGGACACTGAGAGGCTTTTGGAGGGCGGAGAGGGGGTGGGGGCGGACTTGACATAGAAGATGATCAAGTAGAATGGAAACGTGTTTCAAAACAAGTGGCCCCACTTGCATTTCAGGATGCCCTTGTGACTTCATAATCCATTTCAAACAGGAATTTGAGTTGTTAAGGTTGTTGCTCGTGACGACAGGCAATGAAACAATAACTTGTATTTCTCAAATGTCACCATTCTTATTGCCATGGTTACATCCCTCTCCTTTTCTAGTTGATCTCATTCTATGATTTATGCAATACACAAGTGTTTACAGGCTTTAACTGACAGAGGGTGTTTTCCCGCGTTGGCACGTGTTTCACCGTGACACGGATCTGCTCGGAGGTGTCAGAGGTCAAAGGTTATCCTTAGGGTTGTGTAGGTCTCTCTCCAGGAGCGTGTTTGGAAATGGCCTAGCTAACCAGTGACACCACAAACATTTCCTTCATCTAATTCTCCTTTATTTAAGACATTCTATAGTTGTTCTTTTACCCTGCGCTTATGTTTATTCAATGTTTTCTAGAGATGTGTCTTATGTTTATTCATGCTAAACAATGTTTTCTAGAGATGTGTCCTGCGCCGCTGAAGAAAGAAGCCAGTCTGACACGTTGATACTGTGGTATGTGGTGGAAACGACCCATAATGAGGTGCAAGAGGGACTTTGAACAACAAAATATAATTTCTGCAGTAAAAGTCATGGTTTATTGAAACGCATGTGAAGAGCTATGTAACAAAAGCCCGACAAAACCTAGCAAAACGTTTATTTAAACGCACGTAGAGCTACCTAATGTAACAAAAGCCCTGATAAAACGTAGCAAAACGTTTATTTGAACGGAAACAGTGGCACGTTGAACACCCTGTTGTCTGTCTCAGTGTCTGCTTCTTGTACACTGTGAAGGCCTCAGCGCCGCTGGTACAGAATAAAAACCTGTGGGGGAGTGCGTGCGTGCGTGCGTGCGTGCGTGTGTGTGTATCCACTCTGAGTATAACACTTGTACACTGTGAAGTTCTCAGTGTCGCTGGTAAAGAATAATAGCGTGTGTGTGTGTGTGTCTCTCCACACTGTGTGTGTGTGTGTGTGTGTGTGTGTCTCCACACTGTGTGTGTGTCTCCACACACTGAGTCTAACGCCAGCACAGGAGATTAGGTTCTGTTGAAAAGTGTCCAGCTTGGCGTTAGGTTGTGTGTGTGTGTGTGTGTGTGTGTGTGTGTGTGTGTGTATGTGTGTGTGTTTGGGGGACGTGTGAGATTGTCTCTGTTTCTCTCTTATATTACCTGGTTTCACTAATGACTGTGAAGTGAAGGAGGAAGAGGAGGATGTGGAGGAGGAAGAGGAGGAGGTGGTAAATTGATTTCTCTCCTGGGGAAACCTCGGGGTGCTTTCCTAATGCGTGAAGCCCCTTATAAAATGAAGATGAAGAGAAGTTGAACACAGAGAGCTCTGCTGCCAGCTGCCAGAATGAAAAGTGTTAAGAGACTATGGAGGGAGGGAGAGAGGGAGGGAGGGAGGGAAGGAGGGAGGGAGAGAAATACTTACGGAAGAGAGGCAGAATGCAGAGACGGAACTCTAAAGGTGTAAAGTTAAAGAATCCATTCAAAAGGATGACTTTTGAGAGTGTGAATCCCTGCAGCAGGTGATAATTCCACAGCACAGTTCTTTTGTTGTAGGCCTCGCGTTGGATTTGATCCATGCGTTATTTTTGGCCTCAATTATTTGTCGGAGTTAACCCCTTGGGTTCAGGGCATGCAGAAGCTCCGAGGCAACAGATGTCAGGTGATTCCCCAAGAGCTGAACCTACAGGGGACCTTCATTTAATTGGCTCCTCGTAATTAGAGAGAGTTAAATACACACACACACACACACACACACACACTTTCATATACAAACACTCACACACACACTCACACATTTCCACATGTGGATGTTTGTTTATCACTTTAACATCGAGGGATGTGTTTGTGGGGTTTGTCTCCAACAGAAGTAGCAGCATCTTTTGTCTTTCTCCAGAGAACATTACGGAGGCTCAGGGTTAGAACAGGATGCCTGCTTCACACTTCCTGGTGGATGAGTTGCCCTTTAACAAAAGAAAGTTATTTCGCCCCCTTTTTCTTTTTCATTCTTTCTTTCTTTCATTCTTTTATTCTTTCTATCTATGTCCTCTGTATCTAAAGCAGAATAATTTATGAGACATATGACATAAAAAGTAAAAATAATACAACCTTTCCTTCATGTGGCACAAAGTTGCTCTCTCTCGCTCTCGCTTTAATTTCATGGAATAAGAAAAAGGATTATTACTGTAAACAATCAAATTATTCCTGGCTATAATCTACCTGCCAATTTAAACAGACGTTTATTATCACAGATGTAAATTGCAATCAATTCCAAATCGTTTTGTTTCGAGATTTTCTTTTTCCGTGGCAGAGTTGTTATGGATACTCTGAGTCTGATAGTGAATAGCAGCGCTAGCTGACAGATTGATTGACAGTCTAATAGCCAACTGGGATCTGCTCCAAACTCTGTTCAACAGTGGATTACCCTTAGAAATATGAAAGTAGAGAAGATACGTACGTCCTTGTAAAGACACGCATATTTTCTTCTAAGTGGTTTAAGATGGCTGACGCCATATTTACCATTACCATCGGCAACCAGCTAACTATATTCAAAATGGCATAGCGTCACTGACATGTACTATTTTGTTGACTTGTGTTTTCTGCCTGAGAAGAACGATGCCCTGATAAATCTAACAGATGGAAGTGGTATGGTCAGCTCTTGATCTGTCTGATATATCCCTGCTATAGGGTCATACTGTATTGATTACAGAGCCTTACAATCACTTCAGATCAGACACAGGGAACAGCAGTCTTTTCACTGCGTATCAATGTAATGTGTGTCATGGAGGGGCAGCCTGGCTCAGACACTCACACATAGACACACACACACACACACACACACACACACACATTACCCCGGTTGCTGCTGTGGCAGCGTGATGTGTTGACTAGCACACACACACACACACTCACACACACACACACACACGTAGCCCCGGTTGCTGCTGTGGCAGCGTGGTGTGTTGACTAACACACACACACACGTAGCCCTGGATGCATGCAGCACAGTGTCAGACATGCAGACGTTGATCAGTGCTAAACTGGTTAGAATGCATTACCTTGGTTAAAGGTCTATAGAATGACTGACAGCAATGGACGAGAAGGGCATGGAGCCAGGGGTATTGGGTGTGTGTGTGTGTGTGTGTGTGTGTGTATGTGTGTGTGTGTGTGTGTGGTTTTTTCCACACTCTTTATTTATCAAATTGAAGGACACGGAGACCCTGTTCTGTCTATCTATGGTGAAAAAACAGACACAGCCTTAAATATTTAAGCAGTAATATTTTATATATATTCTAATATAAATGAAATATGTTGTAATAACACAATTCTTCGGTGTCGATGCTCTCTAGCTTCGCCTAACATCCAAAGCCATGTGAAGCCTGTTGCAGTGGATTATGGGTAGCATAGTTTGACAACGAGGTCAAGGATGGCCATCTTGAGAAATGTGTTTGTTAAGCACGCTCGCTATCTGTCTTTAAAGATATTTGATTGCGTTTGTTTCTTTTAGGTGGTATGCTATTTTCTGACGAAAGAGTTAAAACAGATATAGTTAAGTGGAGAATAAAACACAAACTTTCCCTCTCCTCTGAGAATAACTAGACTAAGTTCAGTTTGACAGTTCAATATGCTTTATCGTCCTGGCTCTAATGATGTGAATGCTCCTCTGAACAGTTTTTTGCGATAACAAAGTTCACTGAAACTATTCTAAGGTGTTGTAATCTAACCTAAGTCATATTATGGTCTGGCCTCACAGAGTGACTGGGTGGGAAGTTGTAATGAAATAGTTTGCGGTGCCGTTGGTTGTGTTGCTGTGAGGCCAAGGGGAGACTGCTTAACGGATCTGATCTCAAACTGAAACTATACAAAAAGATCTGATCTCTAACTGCAACTATACACAAAGGCTTCTGAGGCCAAGGGAAGCATCGTCGAACAAAATACAGTTACCACATCTCAAACATTGAAGGATTTCTTCTTTGGTGATGTTTATTTTCTTATTACTGCTTCTAGAAGATAAAGCTGGAGTTGTAATGGGGGTCAACCTTGCTGTTCCACAAACAAAGATGAGTAGCGTTGACCTGAGTGACTCTTATGAAAGAAGCAGAGAGAACAACACAATCCTTTGGGAGAGGGAAAGAGGGACGGAGTAGAAAGAGTTTTCCTAGCTCTTAAAATATGATGAAAATGCATTTTAGTTCGAATCAATAACACATAGTGTACCAGTTTACACTGCGTAAACTTTGTGGTAAACATTTGTGTTTGTGTGTGTGGGTGTGTGCGTGCGTTTGTGTGTGTGTGTGTGGGGGGGGGGTGCCTACGCCCACGCCCACGCCCATGCTTGTTTACTGTTATACTATTTTACTGTTTTACTTCATCCAATGTGACTTGATGACTCATCAGACCTCAGCAGGAGATATTACACTCAGTCACACACACACAAAAACACATTTGAACACACACACACACACACACGCACATACAGGAACACACACAGGAATACATACACATGAATACACACAAATTCACACGCACACAGGAATACATGCACACAGGAACACACACATACAGGAGCACACACACATACACAGGAACACACACACACAGGAACCATGGTCATCTTCCTCCTCCTCGTCCTTGTCCTTCACAGTGTAGCTTAGAGACGAGTAGTTCTATGTTTTCCAGCTCTAGCCTGTGGAGACTGGAGGCTCTACCTGACACGTCCTCTCCCGCCTCCTAAATAAGAAAGCTGTGGGTCTGAAGTGTTGTGGTGATGACACCCTGGGAACAGAGAGCCATGCTGCTGAAACCATGAGTGGGTGTGCGGCGGTGAATCTTTAACTACAGGAGGAAAAGGAGGAGGAGGAAGCCTCTTGGAGTTTGTCCCGAGTCAAAGTAGTAGTAGGAGTAATAGTGGTAGTAAATGTCTCTGAGTATGTCCTGTCAGAGTAGTAGTAGGAGTAATAGTGGTAGTAAATGTCTCTGAGTATGTCCTGTCAGAGTAGTAGTAGGAGTAATAGTAGTAGTAAATGTCTCTGAGTATGTCCTGTTAGTAGGAGTAATAGCAGTAGTAAATGTCTCTGAGTATGTCCTGTCAGA
>JAVQIZ010203235.1:0-30467 GCA_036023535.2 Galaxias brevipinnis
TGTAATTTCTCTGTGTACAGACTCTGACTCAGACTCTGTAGTGTCATCATTAAAATTGAACTTGGTCATTTCACAGTTACTCCCTCTTATTAATTTGTTATTTCTGTCATAGATTGAAATGATCCATTACAACAGTTAGCAGATCGCTTTCTTAGATAGAAAGGTTTAGCCTTAGCGTAATCTGAACACAACTGAAATTTAAAAAAACCCAATATTGACAGAAGCACTCTAGATAAGACTGTGAATCAGACGTCAACTATAAGGTCTTACATTTTTGAGGAATTCCTCTGCAACAATGCGGGCACGAGCGTTGACCGACAACTTCATCTCACTGATCTCCTTGTCAATCTCCTCCATGAAGTTGATGACAAAGTCCACAAGCTTGTGCTTGTACATCTGCTCCGTGTGGAAGTTGGTGATCAGGAAACTAATGTCATAACCCTACAAGTAGAAAAAATAAATACATTTAATTATAACTGTTTGGAGAGAGGGAATATTCACTCTCAGGGTTGTCTAGTCTGCTTTAGCAGAGCAACAACATTTTAATAAAAAAATTTAACTTCAGACCGTATTTTTGTCCTTAAAATAAACCCCATTTAGTAAACAATTCAGTGTGCTATCAATGTGTTTACACAATTAGATCTCAAACACAGTTATTGATGAGACTCTAACCTCCACAGGCTTCCTCCTGAGAATGAAGAAATTCTCAGCTCGCATCATCATGAACCGCATAAACTTGTGACACAGGATCTTCTCAATCTCATCAGCCTAAAATAGAAACACACACACACACACACACACACACACACACACTTTTGCAAAGAATCTTTTTGATGAACCCACAGGCAATAAATACATTGTGATTAAACACTTAAAAGATAAAATTAAGATAATTGTATGACCTGCTTGACCGCAATGCTGACTCTGACAGAGTTGATAGAGCCCTCAATGAGAACCTTCTCCTTTTCATTGCGGCTCACAACCACAGGTTGGAGCAAGAGTTCTTTGCTGCTCCTGTTGTAAAAAAGTGGGAATGAAAGATATGTGCAATGTCAGACTTGCATTTCCCAAATGCTAGTGAAGGCATGTCCACACTTGTCTGAAACCTGCAGAAAATCTGAACCCCTTCAGCAGTGGAACAGAAAACACACCAGGTAGAGAGACACTGATATTTCGCAAGCACAAACAAAAATACCAACTTACCGGACCTCCACCTCTGGCTTATTGTGACGTTCAACCACCTGGGAGGAGAAATTCTCCAGGCAGAGCGCTGCCTGAAGCGTGGCACGCACAGCGTTCAAGTAGGGGCGCAAAGTTGCTGTCTGTGGAGAACATATGCAACTTTGCAATTACTCCAATAAAAAACTAATGCAGCACGGATAGTAGTTTTGGATATACTGGCCTGAATGTATTTAGATGTAGGCGGACCGATATTCATTATTAATAAGGGTTGCATTCATGTTCATTGAACATTATTTGAGCCTCTTAACTTGTAAAACAAACAAACAAACGACACAAACAAACAATATTACATGCACAGCACAAAAGTAAGGCAAATAAATAAGTTAGCTGTAACGTTAGGTTCCAAGACCTAGGCTTCGTCCAGAGATTGGCAGGCTCGTTCGAGCCTCAATGATGCTGCCCGTCACGCCCATGTCATTCAATTGAATCGTGTAATAAACATTCAGGACCTTTTATATGGTAGACAATGATCTATCCTTTCGTTTAGTCTAAAATAAAAATAATTTTGAGAGGTTTTTCCGCCAATGGCAGCTAGGTTGAAATAAATACATCTGAGAGACTTACCATTTTTCTGCTGCTAAAGGCGGAAGTTATTTTGCCACGCCTGGGACTCCTCTTCCGTAAATCTCACATAGCAGAGAATATTTAGGGCGGGTTCGATTCCCCTTAAAAAGCTCCTTAAAAAGCCGGACTACTGATTTTTGTATGTGAGAAAATTGCGACTCCGCCCAACCAATCTAACTCAACCATTGAAACATGCGCGTCCCTCCTTACACACTCAATTTGGAGCCTTCCATTTGTCGTGCCTCAAAGGGGAATATCCCAAAATGAATTTGTCTATACTTCACTGAGGTGGTTTGAAGAAATATGCATAAAAAAAAGTGTCCCTTTTTTTAAACAATGTGTTGAAATTGTATGGCAAATTCATATCTTTATTATATCAGCATCAACGAACCAGTGTTAGCTTATTATGGTTTTGACCGACGATACCACTGCACCATGTAGGTGGTAGGTCGTTTATTTTGATTTACAAACGGATTCCCGATGAAATATTTAGACTTAAATTGAAATATTACCGCTTAATTTAATTTGTTTTAAGATATTTCTTAATGTTGAGCAGAAATAAAACCGACAATTTTATGTCCTCAGAGAACCTACCCTCTCTCTGTTCAATGGGTTAACCAATAATGGACGCCATTCATCTCCAGTAAATATTGGTAAAGTAAAATGCTATTATTTTTCATCTAATACGTTACATTTCTTATATTTTTGTATAAAAAGTTTGCCTGCAAATAATCGCAATCAAATTGGGTCATACATCGTGGATGATTTGTGCTAATTGTCATACGCAACCACGTCTGTGACCATGCTGGCGCTATGTTAAGCTGACTGATGAGAGGCTGCAGCAGTTTCCTAGTGCTAGGCAACCTGTCTCTATTATTTCAGAATGTAGGCAAATTTTCTCTGTCTCTAGAGATCCACGCAATACTCGTATGCTAAACACAATAATCTAATGTATGATCAAATTCCTTGATTGATCACACTCCCGTTTCCCTGACCATACAGGTATTCCATACATCACTGCCATCATGAGTGAATTGAAGGACTGCCCTCCACTGAAGTACTATGACTTCAAACCTGTGGAGCATGTGAAAGTTTGCCCCCGCTACACTGCCGTGCTGGGCCGCTCCGAGGACGATGGGATTGGCATTGAAGAGTTAGACACATTGCAGCTGGAGCTGGAGACTCTCCTTTCTTCAGCTAGTCGCCGCCTAAGAGCACTAGAAGAACAGAGACAAGTAAGAGGCACAGCATCCTTCACCCATCCTTTTATCAACTATCACACACTTTTATCCAAAGTAAACACAAATGGCTGGGGTCTAAGATGCAACCAGAGATGGACGGAGACAGGTAGCCAGTGGTTGATAGCCTTGTTCTATACCTAGACAAATATTAGTGTTAAAATTGCTCAGATTTAATATTTAGCAATTGTTGTCCTATTTTTTTCCACATTTTCAATAGCAATTTGTCTTCCTATCTCATCACCATGCTGCTACTTAGATTCTGACAGACTGGCAGGACAAGAAGGGAGACAAGCGATTTCTAAAGCTGGGGAAGGATCCGGACCCCTCTGCGTCATCGCGCCACAAACCTAAGAAGCAGAAATTAGATGGCAAAGGAGGTCATGGGCCTGGACCTGGGCCTGGCAGACCCAAATCTAAAAACCTGCAGCCCAAAGTTCAAGAGTACGAGTTCAGCGAAGATCCACAGGACATTCCTCGTAACCCTAAAAATGACGCCCCAAACAGGTCAGTGACATTTCACCTTATAATTCTTTAAATGTACAGTATAAGACTATAACCTTGGCACATACATGTATGTAAAAAAAATATATTGTTCACTTTATTTTTTATTTTATTTTTCAGATTCTGGGCATCTGTTGAGCCATACTGTGCAGACATCACAAACGAAGAGACCAGAGTTCTAGAAGATCTTCTGAAACCACCAGATGATGAAGCAGAATATTACAAAGTAAGGAAATTTACATTTTATTGTGCATATTCTATTGTACAGGTTGTTACCTTCTACTACATTATATTAGTCTTTACAGCTGGCACAGCTATACGTCATCTAACATTTTCATCTCATGTCAACGGCTATAGATTTAGTATTGATTTTGTATGTAACTGTTGTCTGTTACAATTGCTTTTTATGTGACAAAGCTAATTGCTAGAACAATAGAGATAAAAATTAATCAGTTCTTTTTTTATGTTGACGTAGATTCCAGCGTTGGGGAAGCACTACTCTCAGAGGTGGGCTCAGGAGGACTTACTAGAGGAACAGAGGGAGGGAGCACGTGCCAACGACAAGAAGAAAAGCCTTATGGGACCACTCTCCGAGCTCGATGCTAAAGGTAATATTCCTTCTAACGCAATACACATAGATGACCTGATTGAATGTTGAGCATATATTTAGAGAAAGTAGAGCACGTTTGCATGAACACTTTAAAATGGGTTTCAAAAAGTATGATTTTTAATAAACGTTATTCTTAATAATGCTAATGCTTGATGCTAAAGATGATTTTCAGACTTACACTATGCTTATAGATGACTTGAGCTATTTGTAATTTACATTTCTTAATAACTGTTGTTTTGACAGATGTTGATTCCTTGTTGAAGAAATCCGAAGCTCAACATGATGCTCCAGAAGATGGCTGTCCCTTTGGTCCTCTTACCCAGCGTTTACTCCAGGCTCTCGTTGAGGTAACATCACTTAGGCATACTAGGCTGTTACTCTTGATAGCTTTCAGCCATGTCTTTCAAATATCATGCACTTGAGTGGATTATTGTTATTGTAATTTAGGACACAGTTTACCTAAAGTATCTAGTAGCATTAGAATGAAATTAGTAGCTGAAATTCATGTTTTTGGTTTCTCATTTCAGGAGAATATTATATCCCCGATGGAGGATTCTCCGATTCCAGATATTTCGGGGAAAGACGGTAATGATGGAGCTGGGACGTCTCCCAGAAGCCAGGGCAAGTCTTTTAGGTAATGGCCTAGGACCTACACGTACATGTTTCTGTCAAACATATGCATATATAAACATATATCTATATTTTGTCTTATCACGGTAAACAAGACACCCCCCCCAACAAAAAAAAAGAAAATGACAAAGTAGCAAAGACATAAGTCGGTTATCACAACAACAGAGCTGGCTTTTGTAATTGTTCACTTACTTAATTTTAATTAAATTTGTATTTCTTTCTGTTTAATTCCTATTCCTTTTGTCAGTGTTCCTCACACACGTTCTCTTGAGGCACGGATCAAAGAGGAGCTGGTGGCTCAAGGGTTGCTAGACTCCGAAGAGCGGCCCGGAGCAGGAGGGGACTCAGAGGATGAGGTTTTAGCGGAGCTGCACAAAAGACAGGCCGAGCTCAAGGCTTTGAGTGCCCACAACCGAGCTCGCAAGCAGGAGCTTCTTCGGTATGAAGTCATGGCAACACTAACACAGAATTTCTTATTTGGTTTGAAACTAAATTTTTCTGTACGATTTATTTGATTCGTTACACACATTAAATATAGGCTTAATTGATAAATTTTCAATCATAATCATTCCTTTATAATTTAATCGATAATGTTAAGAAAATGTATGGTAGGAAAAATCTAATTTATAAGTTATCGTAGTTATCATTTAAATGCAAGTGTTGTTGTCTTTCACAGCCTAGCAAAAGAGGAAATGCGCAAGCAGGAGCTCAGGCAGAGAGTCAGAGTATCGGACAATGAGGTCATGGAGGGCTTCCGTCGCATCATGGCCGCCAGGCAGAAGAAACGTACTCCCACAAAGAAAGAGAAAGACCAGGCATGGAAAGCGTTGAAAGAAAGGGACAGTATACTGAAGCTCCTGGATGGATAGGGGAGGCAAAAAAATTGGGGATAGAGGATGGGGTGATATGTAGGGTAAGGGAGGGGGAGGGATTGGTAATAAGTAGTCATTAAGTGTCAATGCAGTTGTATGTATGTGGGCATAGGTTCTGTTCTCATGGCCATAATTATGTTTGTTTTTTTACACCTTCCAATGAAAATAAAGTTGTTATGATGTATTTTTTGTTTGTTGATTGCTGTTTCATTTGGATATTGTTGTAGCATGTACACTGACCCTAAACTATGTAAGCATCTGCATAAGGCGCTTGATGTTGTTGTCTGCAGGAAACAAAACTTTACTTAGTCTTCTGTTGGTTCTGTTGTGTAGTTTGTATTATGAAAACTGTAACTATGAATGTTCTAATAAAATAAACATCAGAGTGTATCTTCACTAGTATCGTCTTTGGTATGAGACAATGAAAAAATAGTGGGGGCTTTTGTCTGTCTCTGACGTCACATCAAGTTTGATCATACAGCGGAAACGCGCCAGTCAGTATCAGGCGAGTCTCGACGACGGAAGGTATAAACTGATTTCTCAGCCAATTTAAACTAATCAACTAATATTTCTACCCAAACAGATGTCTCAGAGAATGTTTCATAGTTCATACAGCAACTGCTTGAGCAAATGGCAAGTTAGCTTTGCTAGCTAGCTATTGAAACAACACACTACTACGAGCAAGCTAAATTACGCTGCTGTGCTGTATATTGATAATAGAACGCTGAGTTGGACTAAAACACCTTATTTCATGTAGTAGTACTGCTTTGTAAACAACAGCTAACGTTATCGAGACGAACCCGCTTGCCTTGACTGAGATGAGTTAAAGTGTAAATCTGAATGAATAGGAACGCATTGTCAGGACTTGGACTCTGGTTATTTTGGGTTATGTTTGGTTAGTTTTTACGCTTTCCCGTTTCGAACTACATAGGTGAGAATATCCATTAATCCAAGGTGTGACTAAGACCAATAATTAAATGGCCGGGTGAATTTTGTTTGAGAGAAAATAGTAATTTGGGGGATTCAAGAGCCAACCATTTCTCCAACCCATCCAAAATGCTCAACAGTGAGCTATGACCTCTCAGAGCCACACACCTGCCACCTCTACATCTACTCATTACTGTTTTTCCTGACTGTTGTTTTATGACTGATCCCTTCTCTATTCCTGTCCAGCTCACTTTGCATGAAACAAACAATATATTCTGACAATTAGTCAGACATAATATACATTTTTTATAAATAACAAAGATCAGTTTTCATGGCACTTCATATATGGTGGGTGAACTTATAACTTCCCAAAATGAATAAATGAAATTGCAGGTTTGGTGCAGCTGAAGCTGCAAAAGATGTGTGGGAGGACTGCATGTACCCTGGCGCCTGACGAGGTCAGCCGTGCCACCTGCTACAGAGATCGACAGGGGCACCGCAGACAGCCTAGATGGAAGCAAGGAGATGCAGACAAGTATCGACCCTCCTACAACAAGAGTCCCCAGTCCATGAGTCCTGTCCTGTTGTCCCAGAAGCATTTCGATAAGGTGGCCATCTCAGTAACATGAAGGAAGTGAGCTTCTAAAGCTGCTTGATCCAAGGCTGAGCCTGTGATAAAGATGATCATTTTTATGATGATAAAGGTATATAGTGGCTTTATTCTTCCTCAGAATGCCCCTGTGGATGAGTGTGTTTTGGCAGCCATGCGTTGGGGGCTAGTTCCTGCATGGTTCAGGGAGAGTGACCCTAAAAAAATGCAGTACAGCACCAACAACTGCCGCAGTGAAAGCCTGCTGGAGAAAAAGTCCTACAAGGTGCTCAGTGTCCCTCAAGTTAACTTAACTAAGACAGTATAGTTAAAACAATGTTGACCTCATTATTTGTAGTGTCACTATGATCTGGAATACCTGGGCGGTGCCATTTTAATTTACTGGGATATTTGTGTATTAACAGGTTTTTTTAAACACGCGTGGTTTGTACGTTTATTGCTATGTTGTAAACTGCATTTGTGATTTCTCACTCTAGGATCCCTTGCTGAAAGGACAACGCTGTGTCATCCTGGCGGATGGCTTTTATGAATGGAGGAGACAGGAGAAAGAAAAACAACCCTTCTTCATCTACTTTTCCCAAGACTCCAAGAGGGAAAAAACAGACTGCCAGAATCAAGGGGAGCCTTGTAAAGAAGAAGATGCTCTTGACCTAAAAGAGGTCAGTGTTGAGGAAGAGAACTTATCACTACTAGCCTAATTTCCATTACAGGCTAAGCCAAGGCCAGGGTCATCTAAACTTCCCACTAACGCATTAGGGACATTAATATTATTTAATTAAACACGTGACAGGATGTACAACGCTAATAATTTGTTACTAAAAATAAAAACGTTGGTAATAAAAATACATTTAGGATGGAATTACTAGTCTGTTTGTATTTTAATTTTTTGTATGCACTCATAAGTTATTATGGATAAAGAGGTCCACAAAGTGGTATGTAAATGTATTTTAATTATGTGTGCATTATTAAGCAGTAGCATTGAAAAAACTATTAATGACTTCTTACTCTCGTCTCAGACTGGTACCCATTTTTTGACAGCATTGTTAAAAAAAAGGTGATATTAGACTCTTTACTTGCCTTATAAACAAATGCATTCTCCCTCCCTTGTATGTCATTTGGTTTCTGTAGGAAGTCAAAGAAGATGAGTGGACTGGGTGGCAGCTGCTTACCATCGCCGGGCTCTTTGACTGCTGGACACCTCCTGGGGGTGGGGATCCTCTCTACACCTACACCGTCATCACGGTTGCCTCCTCACCTAACCTGCAGGGCATTCATGACCGGTAAGTGCGCTCCTCTAAATATTACTTTGGCTTCTTTATGAAGATTTTAAAAAATCATCTACATTAACGACAGTGAGTTTTGAGTCTGTTTATCATGGTATCAATGACATGCTTGTGTTTAAGGATGCCTGCCATTCTGGATGGAGAGGAAGAAGTGAGGAAGTGGCTTGATTTTGGGGAAGTAAAGTCATTAGACGCTCTCAAACTTCTTGAGTCTAAAAACATCTTGACCTTTCATCCTGTCTCGTCCCTTGTGAATAACTCGCGTAACAACTCTCCTGAGTGCCTTCAACCAGTGGACCCTCAGATTAAGAAGGTATGAATGCAGAGTACAGTGTAGTTAAACCAACTCATTCAGTTCATTATAGGTTATTGTATGTAACGAATGTGTGTTAAACAAAATATTATTTTTTATTAACATTAAAACATGAATTATCAGAATTTATGATGTCCTTAAACTTCCTTCCTCTTCCATCTCCCAGAACCCCAGACCCACAGCTAGCAGTAAGATGATGATGAACTGGCTGAAGAGCAGTACACCCACAAAGAGAAAAGAGACAGACACACGGGAGAACAACCAAGAGAAAGGAGCCACAGGACAAGCCAATCAAGAGAAGCCAACCAAACCTCCTGGCCCTCTTCAACAGTGGCTTCAGCGTTCCAGTAAGAAAGCTAGGATAAACTAAAGGTACCTAAATGTTACAGGAAACATAGCAGCATCATTGCAAGAACAGATAAACTGATTGTTGGACTTTAGGCCACCATCACAATGCCAGGATGTTTTCAGCAACTTACAAAACAGGCCAAGCCTGCCTAAATAAACACACCCAGTAGTTGTTGTCCAAATGCTGTGATGGTCTTCACAATATTTCATAATGTGAACAAATCTGTGTGAAGGTCAGATATGCAGATAATTTATGCAAATGTCCCTCATCATTACCTTGTTTTATAGATTATTAAAATGTGTGTAACATATGAATGGTCTTTGTTAACACATATACTGAAACACTTCCAGCACGCTAACAGATCAGTATCAGGTAATGCCAACATTTACGCACATGGAACTGTATTCATATGAAATTTTATTCCATAAGACATTTTCAGACAATGTGAATGATATGCACTCATCAGATAATTAATATCATGATTAATGTCAAATTTGAGTTTGATCTAGTTCACTATGTTGCAATTGAAATTCTAATTCTAAATATAAAATAAAAACTGTAAAAGATCTTGTCAGTTTAACAAAAGATCAAGCACTTAATTTGTTTGCCAACCTGAGCTATCGGCAGATAAAGATTGACAAAACACTTGAAACTCGACAAATGGCCGTGTGCTGTTTTGCAACAGTTGACAGGTAACATAAGACAGTAGAGGTAATTGTTGTACAAGCAGTTTGGGTAAGAGAAATATGAATATCTTACCTTTACGAATGTAATCAGGTACGTTACCATCCTGTCTTTGTGTGTGTCCTTCTAAAGCAGCAAAATTACCATTCATTTTACCCAGAATGAGGCTACTATCTTTCGTCAGAACAACAAAATACTGAGTTTTTTGGGGGGATTTAGGTAGTTAAAATTCACACAGCTTCTTTCTGCCTAAAGCTCAAATACATTTTTCCAAAGCTATTACAATAGGTGTTATTGATAACATTTTTGTAGATGACAAAGTGCAATACAAAAAACAACAACCTGTGAACAACACAGAGACCTGTTGGTTGGACTTACTATTTTACTTCCAAACCAATTGACACTGGCATTTGCAGGCAGCACAGACACATTCAAGTCCACACACACTTTCATTCTAATATAAATTACACATTCTAATCCTTTACAGCGGGTAGTGAACACCAATGTTTTGATTCCCTCTATTAGAGGCCAGGAGAGTTGTATTCTCTATATATGCATGAGGTTTGGTAACAAATCGAGACCATACTGTAGATTCTTAGAAAAGTAGTTTGAAGCATGAAAGTAAAAAGGGAGAACAGTAAGCACATACATGAATAATTGCTGAAATGTTTCTGAAATCTGTTCTTTGGGCTCAGACTCGACAGGAAAAAAAGAATCTTGCGTACATACTTTTGTAATTGCAGCATGTGTGTGTTCGTGTGTAGTTGTAGTAGTAGCAGTAAGAGTATGATGCTACAAGAAGAACCCTGCTCATATGTACAAAGGCCAGAGATAATATCAGGAATAGGGGATGTTAAAATTGGGAAAGGGGGGAGATTGGATAGACAAGGCAGGGTTAATGAAGGGAGTTGCGCCCCCTGTTGGTGAGGCAGGTCCTTAGCAGCTGCAGGTCTCCGCGGATGGCTTAGCCCTCTCATTCCTATCCAGTTTTATCGGCTCAGGAAACTCATTGTACAACTCCACCTCAGTCTCCTGAAGTCAGAAAAACAACCATGGGAAAAATTTAATTCTGCAACTTGCACAACGTGCACAAACATCAAGACAGCAATGCAACATTGCCCAGTTGTTGTTTCCAACATGGCTTTACTTTTTACCTGTTTAAGAGCATTACGGGCAATGGTCTGGAAGGCCTGTTCCACATTGATGGCCTCCTTGGCACTGGTCTCAAAATAGGGGATGTCGTTCTTACTCTGGCACCAAGCCTGAGCTCGTTTTGTTGTAACCTGACAAAAACAGAGATCATAGTGGTTTATTAATATTATGTTAAGCATAAATAAATGTTGAAAAACATTTTCTTTAACATAAAAAAAAAACGCTTAACAGCGCACAACTAGTAAGTAATTTAACATGGACAAGGTTTTCTGTGTCTGGCATGCAGGTTAGGAGCCCAGATTAAAAGTGTTAGACATGGTGTCTTACACTATAATGTAAAACTAATCATTAGCAGGAAACTGGACAAACATATCAGACACACAGGTTCAAGAAACACAAAATAATTGCGTGCTTTTAACAATAACAAAATCTACTTTGGTCACAGTTTCTAGTGTACACATACACACACAAAAAATGGTATCAGTTGATTGGTTCTACCCAATCCTTGTTGACCGAAACCAACCTGTCTGTTCTCCAGGTCGATCTTGTTGCCTAGCACCCCGAAGGGGAAGTTCTCAGGGTCTCTGGGACTGGCCTGAATCAGGAACTCATCCCTCCAGCTGTCTAAGGTCTTGAAGGTGTTGGGTGCAGTCACATCAAACACCAGCACGCAGCAATCAGCTCCACGGTAGAACGCCACTCCCAGGGACTGGAACCTCTCCTGACCTGCTGTGTCCCAGATCTGAAATAAGCACGGTACAAAACAATCAGTCGCAATCCAACCAGTCTATCACAAATTGCATCTCTGAGCTTTAACATCAAAGAATAAAAGTTCTTTGTATAAATGTTTTTCTTTGTATTAAAAATAAAACCTTAATAAGTTAACTTTTACTCAGTATTTTGTTAAACACTTTTTTTATATATATATAAATTGCTGTTGGAGAACTTATTCTCAAGAACCTGCATTGTGACAAGTCTGTCGTCCACCATGACCTCTTTTGTCAAAAAGTCTGCTCCTATTGTGGCTTTGTACTGGTTACTGAACTTCTTATTAACATACTGGTTCATCAATGAGGTTTTCCCAACTCTGACAAAACAGATATATTAGTTTCAGGTTCAGAATATGTACACACATAATTAAGATGTCATAACATGAGCAACAACAGACAGCAACAACTACTGGTACTACTATGTATCACTATGGTTGAAAACAGGTATCACTATGATTAAAAATATTGGGAGTGACAGTATTAGGACAATATAACCCTATAATAAATAAATATAAACTTGTATTCAAATAGGCTGATTTAAAACTCACCCGGAATCTCCAAGGATGATGACTTTGAGAAGCACTTTCTTCCTAGATGCCATTGTGACAGCTGGAGAGAGAAAACGATCTAATAAAAACAACAAACTACATGAATGCATCTGAGCTCTTCTTTAGAAAATAAACATGCAAATTAATTTGATAGTGAAGGGTGCAGTGGATGCATTTTAGAAAAGAAAGATCAGCAAGCTGTTAATTATTCATATGCCTTCTAAACCAGTTTGTCACATTAGAATATTAAAATGCTCAAATACCAGGAATACATGTGCAATGGGAGATAGAGACTGTTCTGTGTTCACTTCACTGTTTCACTTCATTAAATTCCTAAACTAAACAAACAAAACTAGACAGTTTGAACCATCTTATCTAATTTCTACTCCTTGAATCTGCTATTACAGGAACCTAAATACGTTTACACACGTGTATCAGCACCGTGCAGTTTTTAGAAACCAATTACCACTTAAACCTATCATGCAAACAATGTCCCAGTGAAAAAGATTGATGTTCGACATTGATCAGGAAGGATCATTGTTAGGGAAAGTTTACCCCAAGGCCCAAACCATGAAAGATAAGCATGTCAGCTAGATAGCTAGCTAAATACGTCATAATTTTAAATGGAAAGTAAACACCTGGTCGACAATACAATACAAAATATTTCAACAGGCCGTTATGAACAACAAACTAGGCATTGAGATTATTATGTTTGTTTACTGAGTGTGACATGACCTATTAACCAACAAGAGTTTATATCTTTAGTTTTTACCGAACAGTATTTACAGTTCCAATTGCGTATCGCTAACGCGTAGCATGTTTTGGGTTGTTTTCAAACACTGACTCACTGCCACATTGTGGTGGGTAAACAAGCTAGAAAGCTAGCGTAACGTCATGTAATGTCAATCGGCGCAATTTCTTATTTGCTTACACTACTAGTAATGAACAAAGCAAGATAATCAGTTAACGTTTAGTATGTCAAGCTACCTTGACGTGTTCAGATGTAAGCTAATAACTAAATAGCTACCATTGCATAGCTTGTCGTTGAATCGTTTCAGCTAACCTAAGGCTATCCAACAACGCAACGGGAACCTTACCTGTCTTGACTCGAGCCTTGAAAAGGCTATAGTAAGGTCCGGAGGTCGGATACTGTCACGTAAGAAGTTGACTCAGTGGCTGCTCCTCTGGCTTGCTTGTAATATATGACTAGTTATAGTATCTTCCGTTATTTTATGCCAACACTGGCTGGGAATACTACACAGCTAATGATGTATCCAGGTTCACTTGCTAGTTAACGCTATGCTAGCGTGCTAGCTAAGTAATATACTGGCAAATGTTGATGATGATGTGCCGCTAGCCAAATAAACGCGTCAAATGATTCGCTGCCTTCGACGTCGCCGTTTCACATTTTGTCTAAGTCGAGTTGAAATTCAAGAGCACATAATAATTATGAATTTTCATTGTTGTACTGTTTTTGTGGTTTTGTTATAGTAGTAACACATTTAGACCATAATATTTCACTTTTAACATTAGTACATTTAATATATAAATAACTTTTTTTCAACATAGCAGGCCATTACGGTCCACCCTCTATTGCTAATACAAAGTCTTTGCAGATCGTAAGGATGTCACTAGAGTCAGTGAATAATTCAAAGTTATTTTACCGTTGGAAAGTGTCTCGACTTTTCTTAAAACAACTTGTGAAGCAACCAGGTATATCCACATGCAATATCACTAGCTTCGTGTCATTAATATTACGTGCACATAAGTAGTGTACATATGCTCTGGGGGGAAAGGTTGACAAGTAATTTGCTAAATGTTAAAACAAACTATAATCAGTTCCGAATATTTATGTGATTATTCCAGGCCATGCAAATAAGAATAGAATCATCGTCGTCTGGGCGCGGTATACGTCATCACGTTAGAATGAATGAAGCGTCATCCTTCGTAGTTGTCTAGGGGCGCGCGGCCTTACTTTGCTGCTCTATGTATCGCAAGAGCTCTAGTTAATTCTACATTAAATCAACTAGCTATTCTAATAGTATATTTTCCAGTAGCAATGACTCGAAAATTGCATTGTGTTGGCATTTCCATTTGCCTTCTCATTACTGCAATATGCCACCGGGTTGCAACCGACGGCTTGATCAATGAAGAGGTAAAAAGGACAGTGGATCTGAGCACTCATCTTGCTAAGATAACTGCGGAGATTCTTCTTTCAAACCAAGGGGACACTGCAGTGAACAGTTTCATTCTGGCGGTGGAGCATGAACTGGCTCCACATCTCGCATACATCGGCGCTTCAGTAAGCATTTTGAGTTTTTATCGACAAGTGATGTTCGCTAATGTCCAGTTTGCGTCTCGAGCTAGTTAGCTACCCAGCAAGCTATAGTCTAGTGTTAGCATGCCGTTTACTTGCAAGCATGCATGTCGCCATGCAACCATCATCATTGGAGATTGCCTACGTTTGTATTGGCAAGGTGTTTGCAGCAGTGGTTAATGCTGTTTATATGTATCTGCAGTATATTGTGTGTGCCGAGTTATTATTGTTCTTTGCCATTTAGCAAGTCGAAAATACACTTCCGCACTTCCATTTCTTCTGTCAGTGGCCGAATGACACGTAAGCGCTAGTCTGCGCATATAGTCACTTCCGTGCCAGAGTAGACCTGTGTGGTTGTCCACAATAGATAGATTAGAAATCATACATTTTGTCTTTTGCTTTATTTAAAAATGTTGCATGCATGATATCTCAAATCTTGGACGGAACTACATGATTTACTATTCACGACATTTATATGTGCAGCATCATTTTGTATTTTTTACTTGGCAACTCAGTTAAACTATCTTTCCTAGGTGAAAGGGGATGAAGAAGAGGATGGAACACTTCAGCTCAAGGAGACAGCAATTCAGGGACAAAGGTGAGACAATATTTTGTACCACACATGCACACTAGTCCTAGGAGGGATATTTTTATAAACCTACACTGGAAGGGGCTAATTTTATCAAATGGTCCCGTGTTTTCTGATATGTTCACCAAACTATGAGTCTTTAAAGTAATGAATTAGCATAGAATACATATTTCTTGATTAAACAATATGTCTAAATAAAAAATTGTGACATACAAAAGGGGGTGTTTTGAGACACAGGGATTCACAACTTGAAAAAAGAATACTCTCAGCACAAAGACCAATTCTTTTCAAAACAACCCCGGCCTTAACTCTTGGAAAGAAAACAGAAAGCATAGTAGAAAGGTTTAACATTTTAAACACTTTTCTTTTATTTTGCAGTGGGGTATTCTTCAAGGTGCAGTTACCCTCCAGTCTGGCAGGTGGTGCTAAGCTGAGAGTGAAGGTAGATACGATGCTGAGTCATGTTCTGAGGCCCTTCCCCACACACATCACCCAAGCCGAGCGCCAGTTGGTAGTGTTCCAAGGCAACCACTACCTGTACTCCCCTTACCCGACCCGGAGCCAGACAACCCGCGTTCGCCTGGCCTCCAAGACCGTGGAGACCTACACCAAGCTGGGTAACCCTAGCAAGAATGAGGAGGTCATTGAGTATGGCCCATTCCGTGATGTCGCACCATTCAGTGAGGTAAAGCCATCATAGATTCTCTCATTCACTTTTTCAACTTTCACCCAATTCTGGTTATTTATATTATACTTTTTTTTTTTTTAAACAAAACATTTTAAATAATAAAAAAAACACATTCTTTCTTCTCAATCAAAAAAAAACCTGTGACTCTTCATGTTATCTCTTTATTAGGACACCATGAAAGTTCATTACGAGAACAACAGTCCGTTCATCACCATCAGTAGCATCACCCGCACTATTGAGGTCTCTCACTGGGGTAACATTGCTGTTGAAGAGACCATTGACCTCAGGCACACTGGTGCATACCTTAAAGGGCCTTTCTCACGTTACGACTACCAGAGGCAGTCTGACAGCGGAATCTCGTCTGTCAAGTCTTTTAAGGTTTGTAACCACCAGTTACTTTTCTGTCTATGTCACTAAATTGTTGTGTGTCTTATGCGTGATAACGTTCTCGCTTTTTTGTCTCCTCACCACAGACTATCCTCCCTGCCTCGGCTCAGGATGTTTACTATCGAGATGAGATTGGCAACATCTCCACCTCTCACCTTCAGGTCCTGGAAGACTCAGTGGAGGTGGAGGTCAGGCCCCGTTTTCCCTTGTTCGGCGGCTGGAAGACCCACTACATCATCGGCTACAACCTTCCAAGTTACGAGTACCTCTATACCCTTGGTGAGTACTTTGCTGACTATGCTCTGGATCGGCAGTATGTATTAGGGGGTAGCCACAGAGACTGAACCAAAGGCAATTGTGACTGCTGAGTCGCTGTAGAAATGTGATGTTTGTTTATCTTGGGGATTCAGATTTTAATTCATCTTACGCTACCATTTTATTTTTAGCTGTTTTGTTACTCTTTCATACATATGGGTAAATGGTACGTTCCAATGATTTATGTTACAGGGGATCAGTATGCACTGAAGATGAGGCTCGTTGACCACGTGTATGATGATCAGGTCATTGATTCTCTGACTGTGAAACTCATACTGCCAGAAGGTGCAAGGTGAGTTGGAATGTGTTCCAGCAGACTTAGTGTTTACATAAAACTGCAGAAAGCGTTTCTAACAATAAATCTGTCGTGCCAACTCTATATTTTTTTCTGTCTACTTACCCTTGTTACTCCATCAGGAACATACATGTAGACACACCGTACCCCATCGACCGGATTCCTGACCAGCTGCACTTCACCTACCTGGACACCTTTGGCAGACCAGTGCTGGTGGCCACCAAGACCAACCTGGTGGAGCAGCACATTCAGGATGTAGTGGTGAGCTCAGGGACTCCAGGATGAGGGGGGAATTAACTGTATTGGCTAACAAGGAGAATGTAAACACAAAGTAGGGAAAGGCTTGTGCTGGAAAATCGAAGTCCGTACCACTGGATATGTTAGTTAGTATCAAGCATAGAAAATGGTAGTAGCGGAACAGGTGAAATAAGACTGTCTGTTGTAGTGATGTTGTTAGAGGATTACATAAGATTATATTGGTAACATGATTACATGTGTTTATTTGTAAACCTTACTTTGTTCTGATTGGATTGAAACATTAATATGTTGATGAGTAAACATTTCAGAGCGTATTTACAGTGTACAGAACCAATTTTTGTCTGATGGATCCTAAACAGCATCTTTTAGTCATTTCAACATAAACAAATGGTTTTCTTTGCACAGAGATATAAAATAGACCTCACAATTGAGTGCTTGACTGTGTTTATATGTTATTACATTTTCTATCATAATTTTAGCAAAAACGGTCGTGATTCAACCAAAGTATTCCCTCAGTCAAACACTATGAAACTCGTCTCTCTTTCCGCTCCTCTTTCCTCCCATCCAGGTCCATTATACTTTCAATAAGATCCTGATGCTACAGGAACCGTTGTTGGTGGTGGGAGCCTTCTACATCCTGTTCTTTACCGTCATCATTTACGTACGCTTGGATTTCGCCATCACAAAGGTACAATTATACTTTTACTTCCTTAATGATGCTCCATGGTCTAATCTCAGTATAGTTTTTGTATTGCTCTTATATCATGGTTCTACTCTTCTGTTTATTTTAGTTGTTGGGTTTTTTATGACCAAATTGACATAGGATATTTGAAATGAAATAGCTGTATCATTTCTGTTATACCATGTTATACCATAACAGAAATAATTAAAATGTAAAAATGTTAAAGAATGCCCACTGATTCCCCTTCTCCACTTTGTACGTTATAGGACCCAGCTGCTGAGGTGCGTATGAAGGTGTCCTCCATCACAGAACAAGTTCTGACCCTGGTGAACAAGCGTCTGGGGCTGTACCGTCACATGGACGAGGTGGTCAACCGATACAAGCAGTCGCGCGACACGGGAGCACTTAACAGCGGCCGCAAGACTCTGGAGGGAGACCACCGCAACCTCACCAATGAAGTTAGCTCCCTGCAGGCCCGTCTTAAAGCAGAGGGTTCTGATCTGGCTGAAAAGGTGTGTGTCTGTGTGTATGTGCGTGCGCGCGCGTGCGCGCGTGTGTGTGTGTAGGACCTTGTCTATGAAATAATGACATTTAAAGTTTTGTAAAGTAAAAAGTTTTGGTTTATTCGTAATTCAGTCCAACCACTCTCTGTCAAGTGAAATGTCCCCAAAAAAGAAAACTTTATAATTGATTTTGCCACTGAAGCTGCTTCGCTATAATTTGAGTCGATTTATTGTAAGTTGCTTTTTGATAAAGCGTCCGCTTAAAAGTGTTCCTCTCGTCTTCAGGTGGGAGAGGTGCAAAAGCTGGACGGCCAGGTGAAAGAGCTGGTGTGTCGCTCCTGCCAGGAGGCCGAGCGCCTTGTCGCTGGGAAGATCAAGAAGGAGGCTTATATCGAGAGCGAGAAGACCCTGGCCAGCAAGAGACAGGAGCTAGTTACCCGCATTGACAGTCTGCTAGATGCCCTCTAGACATTATCTCATTCATATTCAGTAGTACATGCCCCCCCCCCCCAGCTACAGCGCTCTGGTACCAGACCTTTCTTTTGTAAGACCATCGTTACTCATACAAACTTGTGCATGAAGGTGTACAGTAAGTTCATTTTCCATCACGGGATGCAGACATAGTGTAAGAAGTCAGAACTCTAGCTCACAGACGAGTCCCTGCAGATGCTTGTGCCTTTGTGCCTAGTCAGTAACACAACTTCAGAATTCTCCGCACGTTATTAGTGCAGTGACCGTAACATGTGAGTTGCACTGCAGAGCAAGGAGTGTGTTCACCTTATTGTCTCTCTCTCCGTGTAGACTAATTAACGTGCAGCATGATCACATTTCATTTTGAATTTTTTATCTAGATTTTTTTCACCATACTGAATCATTGCTGGAGGTTAAAGGATTTATTTTCTAATTAAGATAGTCTTTTTTGTTTTGCTTTTTTCAGGTGTTGTCTCATACATGTATTCTTTCCCGTTTCATTACTCACTAAAGCCCTCTGTTAGTTTGCTTTTTATAAATGTCTAAGGTGAAATTGTTTTGTCTTTTTTCTCACAAAGTAAGATGAGCTTTGTTTGTAGTATTCCATTCTAACTGAGTCTTTGTCATCTTTGCACTTCCAATATTGTCATTTGCCCGTGACTTACTCATTTGTGTATATTTGAACAAAGTTAGTAATATTTCCCAAATGCATTTGGCAAAGGTCTTCTTTTTTGGATGATGCTTGTCCTCTTATCACAGGCCTTTTTTGTTTCGCAATCGTATGATGTATTTTTTGTGGATGCCCTGAGATTAGTGAGTGTATGAGATTAGGCTATTTGCGGGCAATGTCATGGGATTTGAGCACATGTCTGGGAACATCAAATGGTAAATTAAACAAACGTACCAAATTTTGAATTAAAAAAAATTACATGAGAATCTATCCTGAGCCTGTCCAGTTATTAAAGAATAACTTATGTTTTTCAATCAGATCCATGGTATCTCAGACTGGTATACCCAAAGCAGGAGTGCTAAAGTGAAGCTGAATAAAGTGGATTGGTGCTCGGTTTGCAATGACATTCCAATGTAATGAGTGCGGCAAATGTTCAGAAGTGAAACCATAAAGGACTGAACAAAATATATTTGATCTGTTCATATGAATGTCTTTGAGACTGCTTTCCTACATCAAACAGTGTTTTTGACCCTGGTGGCCTTAGACGTATTAGACATTACTAGCTACCTACTAACACCTCCCCCACACCCCAGTGGGCTCCTAATTCTTAAGTTTGTTAGCGAATATAAAAGCAAAAAAAGTATTTATACAGTACTAAATAAGTTCGTAAAAATGTTTTTATTTTTGCTTATGAAAAGTTTAGTTTAGCCATTAAACAAAGATGTAATTTTGCTTCTCTGACACAAGAGGACGCTGCTGCTCTATGTAAAGGCTTCAAATGAAACTGGTCATTAGACGGACCATGGCTTTGTCACTTTTTTATATCAAAAGGTGTGGAATTCTTCTTGTTTAATTTTTTTACTTTATAAATCTTTTAATACATTAATCTCTTCACACATGTACATCTTCATTTACTATTTTCTCTCACAAACCTTGAGACTTCTTAAGACTGCACACACATAGTTATACTTTCTGTCCCTCACATACTTCAGGGGGATTTTTTTTAACACATTGTTAGAGTCTGGACAACCACTCCTCCACTCAACCACTCCTCTACAATGAGCCCTTCAGAAAGCTCAGGATAAACAGGAGATGATACAGGGGTCAGCCTTAGGTCACTGCTTTCCCTGTGAGGTCATCGGGGTTGTGGCAGGTCATTTCCTGTCCTGTAATACCAAGCCCTTTTCCCGTCGCCATGATAACGTTAACATATTGTATGTGCTATACAATAATCCGTCTGAAAATACACAGTCGAGGAAAGCAAAGACAATGTCAGTTAGCACGGATGCTCGACGCTAGTGAAAGTCCACACAATGGCCATTTTGTTTGGGTGTTTGTGATTATGATTTGGAGTAAATGGACCTGGGAGAACCCCTTAGTTGTTTATTCTCACACGACATTCGCTGGATAAAGATGGAGGCCTCTTGAAACATACACCACCTCACTGGCCGTTGAACAAGGAGCTACGGAATGGAACCGTTTTAGACACACCATGGGAGTGGATTCAATCACATCATAACTTCAGAGTGTTTTAAAGCGGCTTGTTGGAGTATCACGTGTTTTTATTTGCTAAAGCAACTACAATATGAAGCATGCTGAGAGAACCCTAACCTTATGAATGTCTACCAAGATCGGGTAAAACATCAGCGTCAAGTATGTTGTGTGGATAGTGGTGGCCTAGAGGGTGGGACTGCAACCTGGTGACCATGAGTTCAAATCCCACCTGGAAACACCACTACTAGTGTACCCTTGAGCATGGCACTTAACAAGTTGTTCCTCTTGCTGTAATCTCATTGTAAGTCTGTAAGCGTCTACTAAATTACGAAAATGTCAAATGCCTGGAGGATATCACATGCCATGCCAGCATACAGAGGCCATATAGTAGTTCCATAAAGGAAAAAGGGCAAAAGTTGTTCTTTAGCAGTAGAGTTGCAGTGGTTACTGTAATAAGTGTATGTCAGAATATATACAGATATAGATAAACTAAAGTAATGCGGCAAAGATATCACACTTTAAAAGCATTGAGTACAATGCTCTTGAAGAAACAATCAAACAATTAAGTTGTCCTCGTGTTGTCTGAATACTTACTCTTTCCACAAGCTTCTTTAAAAAGGTATTTGAGTGCCTGGTGTCAGACTTAATTCAAATAGTTAACTGCTCTCTCTAATCTGGCATCTTTCCAAACTGCCTGAAAACTGCAGTTATTAAACCTCTACTAAAAAAGCGGAGCCTCAATGCTTCAATAACCTGCCTTTTATTAGTAAAATCATTGAGAAAGTTGTTTAACAACTAGATGATTTCTTAGTCATCACTGGAGCTGCTATGACACCTTCCCTACCAGAATTTCGACCACTTCATAGCACTGACACTGCTCTCATTAAAGTTTTAAAAAACGTTTGTCTAAACACTGACTTTGGCAAGATTTCCATCTTGGTGTTATTGGATCTTAGTGCTGCTTTTGATACTGTTGACCATGAAATACTTAGAAATAGAAAGATTGGAAAAGTGGGTTGGACTATCTGAAACGGCCTAAACCTGGATAAGTCATATTTAGAAACTAGGAACTACTTTGTGTCCATTGGCAACTATGAATTTGAGCTAACCAATATGACATGAGGTGTTCATCAGGGGGAAATTTTTGGGCCTTCACTATTCAATCTTTACCTGCTCCGCTCCCGTTTGGTCAAATTATGTGGAATAAAAATATCGCCTGCCACAGTTATGCAGATGGCACTCAATTATACACAGCTTTTTCACCAAATGACCACCGCGCTATGTAATCACTGTGTCAATGCATTGAGCAAGTCAATGACTGGATGTACCAGAATTTTCTTCCGCTAAATAAGGAAAAAACTAATAGTTATTTTTGGTGCTAGGAAAGGCTAAAAGTAAGCACACACCTTGAGTCCATGTTTCTCAAAACAACGGACCAAGATAGAAATCTTGCCGATTTAAGACTTGCTCTTAGCCTGACAACTTTTAAATCCAGATTAAAAACATACAGTATATTTTCTCTATTGCGTTTGGCACAATTGTTCCTTCTTAGCAATTTAATTTCTCTAAATTAAAATCATTTTTATTTCTTTTCATGGTCTTTTAGTGTTTTTGTTTTCTGTTTGCCTTGTGTAAAGCACATTGAATTGCCTTTGTGTATGAAATGTGCTGTACAAATTAATTTGATTTTGATTTGATTTGATATATTGGTTTCGTGTTCTTCTCGGTTCGGGTCTTCTTGTGTCCTGTTCCATCTCTTCTGCCTATGCGACTCAGGGATGTAATAACCATCCTCACACAAGCTGCGGTTAAGCTGTTGGCCTAACCGGAGCAAGAAACTGTTTGAACCGGAATTCATGACAAGAACTGTATCCTGATCTGGTAAACACTCAGAGCTGAGACATACTGTACCGGTGTGAAAAAGTGTGTGTGTGTATGTGTGTGTGTGTGCGTGTGCGCGCATGTGTGTGTGTGTGTGTGTTTGTATGTGTGTGTGTCTCTGTGGGTGTGGGTGTGTGTGTGTGTGTGTGTGTGTGTGTGTCTCTGTGTGTGTGTGTGTGTGTGTGTGTTTTGAGAAGGGGTTGGTTGGTTGGATGCATGGTTAGGGGCACCGTGTGGTTGAGCTGTCATAGCCTTTCTTGAGTTTGAAGTGGATAATTGTCTTCTTGTGTCTTCATAAAAAATGCAGGTTGACAGTGGGTGTCTATGTATTCTTTAGATATTTGGAATTTGCTGAAGAACTGAACTGGAAGCTGTGGCAGTTGAATGGCTGAATCTACAGGAGTGCAAACCCTAGCAGTGATTTATTACATTGAGGGCTCACCTGCAGTGAGCTCCCCCTCATCCCCAATCTCTCTTTCTCTTTTTTTCCTCTTTCTCTTTTTATCCCTCTCTCTGTCTTAGAGAACAATATCCTGCACTGAGGACCCTTCATAGTACACGCTCATAAATCACTTTGACAGGGCCACTACCCTCACTGTCACCATGTTAGTAAACGTAATAATAATAATAATAATTCATTATATTTAGTTTTTGCCACTTTTCTCAGGACTCAAAGCTCTTTACACAAATTGGTCTCCCATTAAGTACACACAAGAAATGGACAGACAGACAGCTATCACTCACAACAGTCATATTCAGTCTGGGTGATACTACGGCAGCCAATTTGTGCCAGACTTGCTCACCCAACATACTGCAACAGATTGCTCACA
Organism: Galaxias brevipinnis; assembly: GCA_036023535.2. Taxonomy (NCBI): domain Eukaryota; kingdom Metazoa; phylum Chordata; class Actinopteri; order Galaxiiformes; family Galaxiidae; genus Galaxias; species Galaxias brevipinnis. The sequence goes on from JAVQIZ010203235.1 coordinate 23,677, forward strand.
CACATAGGACACACAGACCGACTTCAGGAGAACTGGTCAGGGCACTGGTAGGAGCATGGAGCATGTTTTTTTGACACAAACACAGGGAGAACATGCAAACTCCACTCAGAAAAGCCCTTGGGTCAGGTGGGGTTTGAACCTGACAGTGCTAACCACTGAGCCACTGTGCTGCCAAGTAGAAGTTGACAGAGGGCTTCTGTTGCCAGTTTCGAATCTCGAATGTCTGGGTTAGGGCACAAAAGCAAAATTGTTTCCAAATGGTTGTTACATCACATTTTACTTTTTGTCTAGGGCTAAGTGGAAAATCCATTGTTTCAATTTAAACTTTTCAACATACCTTTCCAAAGTAAACTCTTTCTGTGTGTGTGTGTGTGCGTGCGTGCGTGCGTGCGTGTTTACACAGAGGACGCTCGGTTGGAGGTTGAGCTGTTCTTCCACAGACCTCCTACAGCCACAGACTCTGCAGAGGCTACCAGCCCAGGATGGCTCCTGCTGAAGGCCCTGTCTCTGCTGACTGCTCAGGCCTCAGTGAGTGACTTATCCAGCACTGACAAACTAAACATGGCGCAGAGGGAAAACAACCGGAACCTTACCAACTTTATAGTGCCCAGACAATCTTTCAGAAGTGAAACCAAATGGAATTCCCCACATGTTGTTTTTTCTGCTTCAATCTGTGTCCATGACTGCAGGGTTTGCCCCTAAATCTCTGTAACTTGTTTTGATATGATGCACACAAATTTTACACCTGGAACAGAAACCAAGCAGTATTGTCCTGCTTTTTAGTGTCAAAATCATATGTGTGTGTGTGTGTGCGTGCGTGCGTGCGTGCGTGTGTGTGTAGGAGGTCTTATCCAGGGTGAAGCCAGGCCTGCCAGCTGCTCTAGTGAAGTGTCTGTATCTGCTGGTGGCCCTGCCAGCCAGGGAGGAGAGCTCTGCCAGGGAGGAAACCTTCCAGGACCTCCTTGTCCAGGTACCCTACGCAATCATCACTACGTGAACGTGATGCTGCTAGACTCTTTAACCTCCTGTGTCATCACTCTACATGAACTAATGCTGCTAGACTCTTTAACCTATGTCATCACTCTACATGAACTAATGCTGTCAGACTCTTTTCCCTGGTCGAATGCTTCTGAGGCCTGTGGCTCTCTTCTCTCTTTGCCCTCCCAGGTACTGTTGCAGCTGTGTAGGCAGCCGGTCAGGGTGGAGGAGATGGTGGAGACCCAGGAGCTGCAGTGTCTGGTCATCGCCCTCACCTCGCTGTGGGAGCAGACTAGCGCGTTCTGGAGGGGGCAGGCCTCTCGCGTCCTCAGAGCCGTGTCGGCTGCAAAGACGCCCAACACTGTTCCTAACCTGCAGGGTGAGATGGGTCATGTAGTATATATGTACTGGCTTTAGTTCCTAACCTGCTTTGTGAGATGGGTAGGGTACTGTATGTGCACTGGCTTTTGGTCCCGTCTAACTTTAGCAGTTAGATTAGTGGTTTGTTATTCCTCTCAAACCTTATGAAGCATATCAGGTGGAAAGATTGTGGTGCTAGAGTTGGATGTTTATTATGTGGCAGTTGAATGCAGTCATTGCCAGAGCACCGGATAAATGTCTAGTCTCAGGGTCTCCAGCCTCCCTCTCACATGATGTCCATGGCCAATGAGAGCCAATTTTCCACTTAACTATCCCTGGTCAGAGAACATGAGGCATTCTGTTCTGGTTGGTTTGGAAAATGAGGAGGGAATGTTGGCATGTGACTGAAATATGGACATAGTGTGGTGAAAATGTATGAAAGAACTTACATTGGTAGGTAGATACATAATTTTAATAAGCTCCATAAAAAATTAAGTTTGACACTGTACTTTGGCTAATTCCCAATTCTAATAAAGTATTGATTATTTATATTTGTTGTTCCTACGTGACAACGTCTGACTGTCGTTTCTCCTCAGCTAAAAACTGTGTGCGGATATGCATCCAGAATCTTCTGCGGATTAGTGGGCAGCTCCCAGGCCCAGTGCTGGCCGAGGTGGCCGTGGCCGTGTTCAGTTTCATCCCAGACTCCTACGCCCTCAGCCCAGCCCTGTTCGCTGAGTTTGACAGCAATAACGGATACTCTGCCCTGGAGGCCATTCTGAAACGGTGAGTGACTGGGAGGGCTTGTTTTAGAAAATGAAATGGAAGATGGAGAAAGAGCACACTAAAGTTGTTGGTTTGTTTGAAATGGTGGAAACAAATAAGCCTGGGAGAAAGAGGACAAGGAGAAAATAGCTCACCGTGTTGTTAGGATTATTGAAAGGATGGGTATATGTCATTTCCACAAATAAGGCTTTCCTTGGAGTGAGCTTATTTAATTACGAGTACTCTAAAGATTCTCTTCAGTATACCAAACATTCCTTTTATTACCAATTTCCTCTCCATCTCTCTACCTCTTTCTCTCCCTCTACCTAGCTGTGAGGAGCAGGCAGGAGGTGAGGAGCTGTCCCAGCCAGTGAAGGACCTGCTGTCCCTGGTGGCGTGTCTCTCCCTGCTGGGGCAGACTGAGCTGAAGGTGGCTCTATGTGTCAGCAACCCCCAGCCTCCAGGCTTCAAATTTGACCCTGCGCTCACCAAAGGTAGATACTCACTGGAACTAACTGATACTAAACCCTACTTAAAATAACATGTTTATTGAGAATCTCACGCTTCTATTTCAATGTTGAACATGGTTTTGAAGAGAAACTCCCCTGGTATTACATCACCTGCCATCCCCTGTTTGCTCCTATGCCATCTAATACCTTAACATGTACTACCACTACACCCCAGCCTTCTAAGTCTCTCACCCACCATCTTCGCTAGTACCCTCTCCTCCACCCTCTTCTCCTCCACCCCCCTCTCCCCGAGCCCATCCACCCTCTCCACCACCACCCTCTCAGGTTAACAGGGACCTGAGGTGATTATGTCTGGGATGATGAAGTGGAGGCTGTGTTTCTAAGTGTGTTAAGAAGCCACGCATTCATTCACCATCAGCCTACAGCAACCAGCCATCTATCATACACACACACACACACACACACACACACACACTCCTTGATCTGACTCTAGCAACCAGAAGTCACCCATCTATAATACACACACACACACACACACACACACACACACACACACACACACACTGCTCCCATCTATCACCAGGAGGAGCAGCTCTCTTGCCAGCAGAGAGACCAGGGTTTGTTTTAGGTTGATCTTATTTGGCGCTGATGTGATTTTGATTAAGTGTGAAAATGAATCACATTATCACCCACTTATGTTTTTATTCGCCACAAACATCAGAGCATTTTGGCTCACAAATGAAACTCTTTCTCTGGTTATTTTGACAGTGTGGGCGCCAAACTTTATCAGTGCAAATTATGATGCTTTTCTATCGTCTCATTGGATGTTAGGTTGTTTGTTATGTATCTATCAATGCATGTGCAACTCAATTAACTTGTGGTATACGGTCAAGGTTGTTGTTGATTTTACGATCCTGGATTTTATGTTCAGATTAAATTGACATTCTGACCTTGCAAAAAGAAAATATGATGAATGGTTCTTTCAACGCCTCACAGCGATCAGATAATAGTGGAGAATGTTTTTAAAGTAATCCATGTTCAGTTGGAGTGTAATTTATGGTCTGTCTCCCCGAGCTTAACTGCACTGAAAGCAAACAAAGAAATCAGACCCTGTTGTTGTCAGTGTTCTAGGTAAAGTGTACATAGAAAGGAGCAGTAACAGTCGCTGTGTCTGTGCTAAATAATCGTATCAGTTAAACTTATTGGGACCACTTTTTTGCCCTTGCTCATCCTCTCCCCTCCTGTGTGACTTTGTTTGTCCTTAGGCACGGTTGCTAAGAACCTGTCGGCCTTCCAGCTCCTCCAGAACAGCTTCCTGCGCTCGGAGGACTCCCTGCTGTGTTGCCAGATCCTGCAGACAATGCGGATGGTGTGGGAATGGGACCAGGCCAACTTCTTCCTCCTGGAGTGGTCCGTTCAGCCGCTGGCTCAACTCGCCTCGTGTGTGTGGCGCAAACCAGCCCCTGTACACACACTCTTCTTCTCCCTTCTGGAGATGGTGAGTCTTCCTCATAGGCAAATCAAAACACACAGAGACAAATACAGTAGGTGTCAATTCTTAATTTTAAAAAAATGGTTTGCGCGTTGTTTTCTACAGGTAGTGTTCCAGTTAAGCTACATTCCCCACGAGACATTGCGTGCCGTGCAGGTGGTGTTGAAGCAGGCATGGGTTGGGACAGTGACCGGGGCGGTGGCCGGAGCAGAGTTTGGAGTAGCTGCTCTCAGCTGCTTCCACAGGTGAGGATCCATCACTAGCTTCCACTAGTGTTATAGTTCTGAACTGGTTTCTGTCTGTTAGAGGCCCTTCATTGGTGCTTTCTCCTCTCTCTCCTCAGGCTGACAAAGCACAGTGGTCTGCTGGCAGATGTGCTGGGGGAAGGAGGGCTGCTGGAACTCATACTACCAGAACTCCGCAAGAAAGCCAAGATCCTCAGGAAGACTGGTGTTGTGGCTGTCACAGATACAGGTAACCCGTCACACAGGGATGGAGAAGTGTGAAGTGTGTTTGAATGTAGTTAAGATGTGAGCTAATCTCTAAGGGAGTGTGGGGGCAGTTTGAACGTTGTTAAGATGTGAGCTGATCTTTAAGGGGCTGATGGGGCAGTTTGAATGTTGTTAAGATGTGAGCTAATCTTTAAGGGAGTGTGGGGGCAGTTTGAACGTTGTTAAGATGTTAGCTGATCTTTAAGGGAGTGTGGGGGCAGTTTGAACGTTGTTAAGATGTGAGCTGATCTTTGAGGGGCTGATGGGGCAGTTTGAATGTTGTTAGGATGTGAGCTGATCTTTAAGGGGCTGATAGGGCTGATGATTTCCCTGCTTTGTGGTCCCAGGCATCCAGGAGCAACCTGTAAAGGAGGAGGAGGGGGACAGTGAGAGAGCTCTGACCAAATGGATGCTCCTTGTAGTGTCTGACCTGACCCGCCGCTCCATCAGAAACACAGGTACACTGCACACACCATACACACACACACACACACCCACACACACACTCTACGCACACCTTTGACCGATGACCCCAGTGGGACACACTCACAGAGGTCCCGTCATGGTCTCTTTGTCCCAGTGTTGGTGAGGGACCTGGGCATGGTGCCGTATATGAAGATCTTCCTGGACGAGGAGCAGTACCGCGGGCCCACCCTGGCCGTCCTGGAGCAGCTGTCCCAGGTCAACCCTGAGGAGTTCATGAGCACGGCCATTGGAGCCCTGTGCTCCTCCACTCAGCAGGAGCTCAGCCTGAAGCACGACCTGCTGCAGGTGACCAACACACACATGCACGCACACACACACACACACACAATGCCAAACACAAGCTATATACACAATACCAAGCACACACACACACACACACACACACACACACAATGCCAAACACAATCTAAAAACACAATGCCAAACACACACACACACACACACACACACACACACACAATGCCAGGCCAACACACACGCTACATACACAATGCCAAGCACACACACACACTCAAATATCATATCATATCATATATATATACATTTGTCAACCGCATCACTCTGCTCAAACATGTGGAAGAATACATTTTCAACTGTCTTTTTTACAGCGCACATCTTATCATGCCAAATTGTAACGTGGTTAAACCATGATGAGGCTGTGAATGTATTACCGTCACCTCTGGGACCCTGATTGCATTATGGGTAAATGCAGATTGATCTGCTAATACAGCGCACACTGTTAACTCTGGCCCTATTGGATTAGACCTGCAGCCCTGTGCCGTGGCTCTCTGTAGATATCAGATCAGTGAACGGGACAAAGATCTGATTAGAGACAAACACACTTACAGACCTACTGTACGTGTCTGCTGGATAGAGGAGGACTAGCTTACCAACATTCGTGTGTGTGTGTGTGTGTGTGTGTGTGTGTGTGTGTGTGTTTGTGTGTGTAACAATGTATTTATATAGTGTATGTGCACACAGTGAAGTGTTCAGAGTGTGTGTGTGGTTGTGTGCGTGCGTGTACGTGTTAACTCAGTTAAAGCAGGTGGCAATCAGATTGGGTAGAACGCTGGCTGTCTGGTGTTGAAAGCCATTGTGATTACTCCAGTTTCAGCTAATCACATTTCCCATTGAGTTTGGCGACACACATTACCTACCTGATGTACTAGCTCCCCTAATTGGATAAAGATAATTTGATTCTGCGTCAGCTCTCAAAACCAGTTACCAGAAGTGATTCATGGTAGACCCACAGATGTGTGTTTTTTCCATTTTTCACGGCATCATCATGTTAAGATGTTTTAATCAACTGAAAACAACTATTTAGAAGGCAGAAATTGGCTTTGATTCAAATAATGTTTTTGAATGTAGGTTCTGTGATTCTCTTCTGGCCCATAATATTGATTAGTGTTTTCCACAGATAATGTATGAACGTGTATGTCTGAGTACTGCCTCTGTTATCTCTCCCTGCAGTCAGTGCTGATAATGTATGAACGTGTATGTCTGAGTGCTGCCTCTGTTCTCTCTCCCTGCAGTCAGTGCTGATAATGTATGAACGTGTATGTCTGAGTACTGCCTGTGTTCTCTCTCCCTGCAGTCAGTGCTGATAATGTATGAACGTGTATGTCTGAGTACTGCCTCTGTTCTCTCTCCCTGCAGTCAGTGCTGATAATGTATGAGCGTGTATGTCTGAGTACTGCCTCTGTTCTCTCTCCCTGCAGTCAGTGCTGATAATGTATGAACGTGTATGTC
>JAVQIZ010203245.1:0-12410 GCA_036023535.2 Galaxias brevipinnis
GCATCACCTGTGCGGTTGCGGGAGGAGCAAACAAACTCCACTTTGAGTGGCAGCTGGACTTGGCTGATGCCAACAGTGCCTCTGCAGGGCTGCTGGGTAATGTAGTCAACGTCGCTCTCCTCCGGCTCCACTGAGCCAGTTTCTTTCAGTCGGGCCACTTCAGACAACAGGGCTGAGCGCTTTTCACCTGGGAGAAAAAGAAGAAGAAAAAAAGAAGGAGTTAACAAGTTGAGGTTTTATTCATACAACCAACAGACAGTGAAAGGTCACTATTCACAGGTAATTTACAGTGGCTGCACAGTACATACAGGAGACCAGCAGGAGTTTCTCTGCTTCAGCCTCTTCCATTGAACCGCGTCCGTGGCCCTCGTCTGTGCAGCAGCTCAGCGCCTGCAGAGTCTGGCTGATCACCGTCTGCAGCTTACCCGCCTCCTCGTTTAGCCCCTAGCCAATTACAAAAGACCTCAATATCATCCAGCCCAAAACATCATTCAGTGGAATCAACGCTATAACAGCGAAACGACGAGAGCACTTCAACGTTCAGTCCAACATACCGCAATCCTCTCCTTGATGTTGACCGAGGGCTGGGGGCGGGACTTCTCCTGGGCCCGCCTCTGGACGCCAGGTGTCACGCTCTGCATGGCCGGCAGCTTCTTCTGTCTTTGTGTTCGGTAGGCATCGATGCTGTCAATCAAACAAAGAGTTGTCAACAATCAGTGGAAACCTCTTGTTCACGCCGAACGACGACGAGTGCTCAAGTATGAGCTGGTTTGCCTGCGCTTGCATGGGCTTTACTGGAGTGTTCGACTACAGAAGGGAATTCCACATGATGCTCATTTGGTGAGGTGCAGTGCCGGTGGTTACCTGTAGAGGGGAGCAGAGTCGGCAGGACAGGAGATCACGTCCTCTTCAGGAGACAGCAGCAGGGACGGAGAGTTGGACAGCTGACCGGCAGCCAATCTCTGCAGGGGAGAGCAACACACTGTCAGAACATAACTAACCTCGACGGGACGGAATCAGAGACTCGAGGAAGCCCCTTCTCACCATGGGTGTGACAACCGTCTCCACAGACTTGCTGAGGGGAGAGAGAATCCCGCACGGAGGGAAGGTCAGCATTTCGTTGTCGCTGCTGTCCTCCTCCTTCATCTCCTCGCACGCCCTCTCTTCCTCGCGTCGCTCCCTCTTCTTCCTCTTCTTCTCTCCGGAGCCTGGGACGATGCCGCTGTCGTGGTCGTCCGCGCCGCCCCCCTCTTCGCACTTCTCCGCCGTTTGGCCGGCGGCCTCTAGCACCTCCTCGAACATCTGGTCGATCATCTCGGCGGTGTTGGTCTCGTCGTGGCCGCTCGCGTCAGCCTCTTCGCTCCGGGAAAAGGGGACAGCGTATTAAAGTAAGAGCGCGGGCCAAAGGCCTGGTAGCATAGAACATGGCTGTCCAAACTGTGCGCCGAGATCAAAACCAAAGTGCCGAGTGTGCTATGCTAGCCCCCCCACAACCACATACACCACGGTCTTACTATGCTGACACAAGTGTTCACCAGATTCTACATACATACCCACTACACTCCAGCTCCACTTCCTCACCGCTTCAGTTTAAAACTCCACACCACGTGTCTCACCTGCCTGAAGAGTGTGCCCGCAGCCCAAAGGGTTCCTACCAGACGTCTCACCTGACAGACTAGCCTCTGCCCTGGACTCGGTGGAGGTGTCCAAGTCCGATCCGTTTATGAGCTCCGGCTTCAGGACAAAGGTGACCGTCTTTGAGCCCCCACCTCGGCTCTCTGGCCGTTTCTCCTCCGGACAAACACCCCCTCCGTCAGCCTCCGCAGCGACTTCCTCTTCTCCTGCCCTCGTTTCTAGCCCTGCCTCCTCCACATCGCTATGTTGTGCAGTTATCTGGTCCCTTTCAACTCTACTGGCTCGTCTTCTATGCTCCTCAGCCATAGCTGTCTGCCTTTCCTCTGGCTGAATCTTCATAGCTTTGTGTTCTGGGTCTGTGTTTTCAGCAGCGACTCTTAGCCTCCTCTTCTCTTCGCCAACCATCTCCACATCAACGTGCTGTTCTGTATAATCACTATGCGTTTCACGACCTATTTCTAGCTGAACTGAGTCTGGGTTATTGGTCGTCTCTTCGTGGGGGTCGGCGGCATCCTGACCCACGTCTCTGGTAGAAAACCCCTGGTTACCCTGGTTCTCTTTAGCTCTACTAGGCTCAATCTGCCCTGAGTTGTCTGTCTCTACTTCCCCTATGTCAGTCAGGTCTGAATCTGTTGTACAGGAACGGAACTCCCTGACCAGCTGTCCCGAGCAAGCCAAGGAGAGGATTCTCTCTTCATCAGAACTTTCTAGATCTTTAACAGCAAGCTCATCGGGACCGTGGCCTTTATCCCGGTGAGTTGAAAGACTGTCCTGGCCCTTAGCTGTCACAGCCAGAGTAGATTGGTCACCCAGGACCTCGTACAAAGGGCTGACTACCCAACGTTGACTGGCTGAAGGAGACTCGACCTCTCCTCCATGCTCGCCGTCACTACCTTGGCTCCCAGGAGAAGGCTCCTTGTTCTGATCGGACCCCAGCGCCCTGAGCTCCTCGTCGGACTCCATCTCCTCCCCAACGTCAACCTGAGACGGAGAGCCAACGTCTCGCCTGTCTTCTTTCACACAAACCTCTTTGCCGTTCCCCAAAACTGACGAGCGCCGGGGCTCCTCGCTCATAGGGGAGACGGTCACTTCCCTGGGCTTTTCATTCTGACTGGACATCTTAGTCACACTCACAGGGGTGTCTTCCAACGCTCTTTGGGAACACTCTACGCTGCCGCGCTGCTCTTTGTCGGCCTCGCTCTGACCCTGAAATATCTCGGCCTCCTCCTCTCCCTGTTGGCTCACAGAGGAACACTGCCGCCTGCGCTCCTCTGGCTCCTCCACCACGGGACCTACTCTCTGCTCAGACTCAGTCTCCATAGCATCCTCCGTCTCCTCCACTGCCTCTCTGCCCTCCTCTCTCTCGTCTCGTTCGGTCGTCCCCGTGCCCCCGTCCCCGTCCGCAGCGGGGGCCGGAACGGAGACGGACTTACTAGCCGCGTTCTCATCTGTTGAACAGTTCAAAGTCTGGTCAAGCACAACCTACGGCAGCACACTCGCCCCTATCGGTAATCAGAATTAGAATTACCACGAGCATCCAGTAACATCAAACAAAGGTGTTCCGCTCCTGACGTGCACTGGAATAGCTATAACTTCCAACAAACAGTGAGGAATTTGCTCAACAGTAAGAAATCGCTAGATAAATAATGGATAATGTAATGGCAGACTCACCACAGTGTCTGCTTAGTGTGTCATCAGCAGCGTCAGGGGCTCCAGTACTAGAGACAAGTTCCTGGGTGAAGCTGCCATCTTTTGTCGCCGAGAAGCCTTCAGGGAAAGTGCTATCACCTTCATCGCCGTCTACCTGCAGGACAAACACAGGCACAGAACAAAACGAATAAGCTATCAAGATAACTTTGTCCATGACCATAACCAGTGGTTGTCTAGATTAATTTGACAAAGTGAATTACTGTATACGTCCTAAAGAACACCAAAAGCCAACAACTCGTGTGACATTACAAAGATCCAGGATTTGCATCCAGTCATCACAAGACATTGTGCCCACAGGGTAAAAAGTGAAAGTGGGATCAAAGGAAATGAAAGAAAGGTTTTCGGTCAGTCCCAAACACAGCCTGTGAAACTGAACTATCCCATTAGGTGGTCCTGCATGTCAGAGTATTCCACTGTAACGCTGGCAGACTCACATCCCAGGGCCGTAGTGGAGGCCACTGGATTTTCCTGCTGCTTCTAATGGGGAGGCGCTTGGAGCAGGAGCCGAAGGGGTTCCTGAACTGCTGACAATCACAGAGGCTATAGGTACTGTATGTGAAGAACATGCACGGACTGTATGCATGTTTTGCACTGTGATTTAACTCCCGACAAATCACAGGAAATGGGTAATTGGTATGCGTCTTTCATTATATAAATAGTACTGTTTTGGAAATCTGAGATTGAAACATGAAACTCACATTCATACCCGGTCCTGGCCTAACCTATAGGACAAGCCAAATGTAGCCGTTTCCAAGCTTCAAGCCGAGAACTTCAACAGAAGGGCCATCAACATCAAACATACCTCATTCAATGACGAGTCAGACATGCTTCTTTTCAGCCAGGCATTATCACTAATTGGCTGGGAACACAAAAGGCGGAGCTCCTCCTCCCTCTCCTAATTGGTCAAATAGATAAAGAGGTTGCTAGACAAAAACTTCAACGAAATTCAAAGAAATCAACTTGAGAGACACTTCCACATTTGAGTACGCTGTACATGTCAATAAAGGAGCTCAGACTACTTTGCGAGAGAGTCACTGAACAGCAGTACATTCAATGGTGCAGTAAGATCAGCCAACAGAATAAGTAGAACATTACTACGCGACGGTCTGCACATCAGGTGGCAATGCTCTGAAATGTGCAGGTCATCCAATTGTACTCTTCACATATAGTTTTATTCGGGGAATAAACAGAAATATCAAGCAAATCTTTAATATACTAAGCTAGAAGTAAAAGGTCGACCTGTCTTAAGCGGGAGGCCTGTTTGGAACTGGGCGTGGTGCTGCCCTGCAGCCTCTGCTGGATGCAGGTGACGGCCGTGGACAGCGTCAGAGAGCTGGGGTTGGCGGGGTTGGGGGTACGAGCAGGGCTGGGCTGAAGGTTAGCCGCTCTGAAACGCTCCACTCGCTGACTGAACTCGACCTCGCCTAGTATGCACAAAGATACATCCCATTTAGTGAGTAACGTTTAAGAAATGAGTCACACTGGCGGTTTAGAGTTGTTAGCAGCCGTTAAAACATTCAGGGAACAATAAAGAGACAACGTGTTAGATGTGTTCTCAGAAACATTAGCTTGGATTCAACAACTCAAATGTGTTTGTTATTAGAAAGGATGTGGTACAGTAGACGATGTGTGCGTGTGTTTACAGCTTTTCATACCAAGGAGGTGTTCTTTGAAGGTCTTGTCCTGGATGATAATGGATGGTGTGTCAGACCCTGGATCCGACAGACACCTCTGGGCAAGAAGTGGGCCTCCTGCCACACAATACATGAAACATATATATTCTTAGGTGAATTAACCGGCAGCTGTTGCCAAGATTAACACACCTAAAATAGAAACCAATATTTTACCATATACCACTGTGCTTCTCACATATTAATAGGATTTACTGGTATCATGGGTTCTCCAGTAAAATATTACTTTTGCACAACATGAAGCATCCTGTTCCTGGTGTCTGTCTGTTTGCTGCATATTAGTCATGACTTGGAGGTGACCCTTACCCTCACGAAGTTGAGTGAGCTGCTGCACTCTAGAACGGACAGACAGGACGGCAGGATTGTCCCCTTTGACTTCAAGCTCTGCCAGGCGTCTAGAAGAAGACGGTTTGGGGCTCCGATTCTCTTGGCCAATTACATCCAAGCGCCGCCGCTTCTGGCTATCATTGAAATCTAACATACACATGGAAGATATCCCCCCCCACACACACAAGCTCAAATACAGCTAAGTATAATTGTGACAGCAACTTTAAATATTCAAAATGAAGTTGTTTTAATAGCAGCTCAGTAAGAGATTCAAGTGCACACACACACAAGCAATAAACCTGTAAAATATTTACTATAGACAAAGAGAAAGATATAGGCTGACTGATTGACAGTAAGGCACACAGGCAAGACCAACTACAGACATGCAGATACATACCAGAGGAAAGGAGGACATTGTCCTCGGCATCAGAAAGGGGCTCTCTCTGTCTCTTCTGGGCAGCTGAGGTCCCACTGCTGCTGTCATCCATCATATGTCCGTGCCGCTATAGCTGAATCAACAAATATTGAGTTTTCATAGTGATTTTGGTTAAGATTAGCTAACGTTAATTCAAATGGCCAGCTACTACTGGCTAACAAGTTACCAATAAAGTTTTCTCGGTTCGCTAACGTTAACCGTGGCAATATTTTCAATATTTTCACAACTGAATTAAGTCATCACGCACAGGTTGGCCTAAATGTTGCACTAATTAGCTAGTTAGTTAGTTTAGTCTATCTATCCTATTACGCAACACTTTATGAAAAGATAGCTATATTTATCAACTGAAGTTTGCTAGATTTACATCGGCTGGAAAAGGTAACGTCGAGTTAGCATGCTAGCTAGCTAGCTAGCTAACTTTACTGCAAGTGAGTCCTGTCCTGGCTAGGCTAGCCTGTAGCCATTTCTAACTTCAGGATTCATGTGACTGAACAATCACGACTTAAATCTATATTTATATGCTCTTACCCTATTAAAATGTCTTTCCTGTCAGATGGTACCAGTCAGTATTAACACAAAAAACTTTCCGAACTACACAACTTACGGGGGGGGAAAACTACAGTTTCAGCGAGGAAACCACAGGTTCAAATTCCAAGTTGTTGTCTGATGTTTCTCTCCTCCTTCAAACTTTGAATTTCAGCGGGTCTTTTGGCGTGACGTATTCTGCGCAGGCGGTGCGCAAACCTATTTTTTGGGGGGAGGCTGCAGACCTAGAGCACAGGCAGATATACGCCAAACGCAAATATTCGCTACTATCGCATTCGCTAGGAAGTTTTTCGACCTTGTTGAGTAGGCTAGTAGATTTAGCGCAGCAGATCGAGAAGCTACACGAGGTATGTAATGGCTTTGCTTAAGTTATTGTTGTTCAGCAATCCCCTTACGTTGGGTTCTTTAAAGAAACGATTAGGGTCGATAGCAATGTGTATTATTAAATTTTTTCTCGTAATTTCAACGTTTTAAGTTCACCATGCATTATTGCTCAGTCTCCAACGCAGTATTTGCTTAGCCGAGCACGTTGACATGACTATGCATTTTAGCTGAAATGAACTGACTATATTGCTAACAACTTAATTTGTTAACATTTTGTAAATTGTTAGTCAATTTTGGGAGTAAAATCTCTAGGCCAACATGTGGTTAGCTAAAGGTTAAGTCTATTTACTCGATTTACAGTCATTATGGACCTATCTAACCCCCCTCAGCCCGTAGCTATCTCTTTAACCCTCCGTCCCCCTTATATGTATTTATCTTCCATTTTCTGCTGTCTGTCTCTAGCTCTCATGAATGAGATGGCCTCTTCAGGTAAGATATTCCTCTGACCCTGTTTACAGCTTGCAACACGCTCCACATTGATTCAGGATCAGCATTAGAGTAAATGCTAGAAATGTGTAAACACACAAAGTCATATTTACAATAGGCCTATTTATGTTAATTTCTCTCTTTCTTGCTCTCTCTCGCTCTCCAGACCCAGGTAAGTTTGGTTCAAAAGCACATGAAAGGAAACAGCAACTTACTCACTCACAAACACACTCGCCGTAAATAAATAAATATATTTCTGCATATCTTGTGCAATTATTATCCTTGTGGTATTGAAAAAGGCATAACAATTAATTCTTAAATCTGCTTTTAGGCCTGTTCTGCTTGTGCCCCCTCCCCCCCAATTTAACCTAACATTTAAATTTTCATAATAGCGAGATAGAGTATATGGTTTTGTGTCCTGACGTAAATTGTATTCTCTCTTCAGGTGCCACAACTCCCGTAACAATCCGGAGAGGTCGCGATTTACCAGCACCGAAGAGATGCACCTCCTGCTGTTCCCTGTACCACTGTCCGTTCTGTACAACTTCTTTTTACAAACCCACAAAAGAAGGAAAATTGCTGACTCATCTTCAACTTCACTTTTCGAGGGCAGTCGTCCATGAAGGTATATCATTTGTAAATGATTATTGTTTTGAAATATGTATTTATGGAATGTTGATGTTAACATCATGCTGAAGTTAAAATTATCCATGATGTGTTTGTTTTATTTCCCCCCAAACATAGACAAGTTCAAGATTGTCAGGGCATGTTGCTTTTCTTTCTCTGAAACATGAAGCTGATCATCTGAAGTAGTAATGCAAGTAAGGGAGTGTTTTGTTTGTTTTTTTCTTTCAGATTATACAATACACAGGTGTGGTCTGGGTTGTAAGGCAAAACTACACTACCACTGTGTATATTGTGCTACAACAATATTGAGGCATGACAACTTTGTGGGCCACCTCAAAGGGTGTAAGATGCGCAAACCACCCTTGGCTGCCAGTATGCCAACCACCGCTCCTGATGTGCCACCTTTGACTGCCAGTATGTCAACCACCGTTCCTGATATGCCACTCTTGGCTGCCAGTATGTCAACCACCGTTTCTGATATGCCACCCTTGGCTGCCAATATGTCAACCACCATTCCTGATATGCCACCCTTGACTGCCAGTACATCCTCCATGCATCCACAGCTACGGCGCCGCATACTTGTTAGGACAAAATGCCCCCATTGTCACATTACCGTTCAAAAAAAAAATTTAAGGAAGCACCTGGAGAGGAAACACGCAAAATGGCATGTTTTCCAGGCTGACCACCAACTCTTCAGGACAGTCCAAAGCCCAGAACTGACCAGTCCAGTTCATGAAAGTGCAGATGACGGAGGCCTACCTTACCCCCCAACAGAAGAGCTGGAATCTATGATTCGGTACATCCTGAACAATAAGACCATCCCTGCAGCTCTTCCTGACCACCTACGTCTGCCTTCATTTTCACACACATACCCGTGCAGCCTCATTCCTGAAGAGATTACCTGCCAGAGATGCGATGGAAATGTACCCCTTTCAAACCCTTTGCTAATCACCTCAAAGGCCAAAATTCTTACAAACACTAGAATTATCTATGGTAAGTTCATACCCTTTATTTCTATAGTTTTTTTTTTTTAGGGTCCCAATTTAAGGGTCTATAAAATTAAACGAAAGACTACCTGACACCAGCTAAGAAATTAATATTTCCTGTATTTTAATATGGCTTCATTTTCTAACATTGTATATTTCAGATGTGGCCACCTACTCAAAATGTTGCCACCAATGTGGAATTCACTACAGATATCAGGAGTGGAAAGATGGCCTGCACAATTTTAATGACAGTGTCATTCTTGACCTCTCCTTATGCCTACATCTTCGTAACATGTTACAGGTCAGGTTATTTTAAATATTTTTCTACTAGCTCTAGTACAAAAGACAGTAGTGCTTTGCAAGGTTTTTAAGGAAGTGAATAGCATGCATATTTTTATTTTATTTATTTATTTATTTATTTATTTATTTATTATGGACTTGTAGGTCCATACCGCGGTTGGGAGGGTGGTTGAATGTCTGGAGCTCACCATAGGGGAACCGTTTCCTCCAGCCTCAACAGTGCTCCAAGCCTATCTTCATTTTGAGGCACTCACGAATCACGAGTACGAATACTCTTGTGTGACATGTGGGGATCATCCACCCATTGTAATCATGGCTCTCCTCAGAAAAGGAGCATTCAACATGTCATGTAAGCATGTTGGCATGGACCATATTGGTATTCTGTTCTTTGGACAAATAATACATTCCTGGTGATTTGACACTGCTTGTGCATATTTACGGCACACTTATATCTAATGTTATCTTATTCATATTTTTGCCTTACTGAATGTTATTAGTGAGTGACATGAAACAACCACCAGATGATTTCAATGGCGTGGTGGATATGGATGAATTTTGGGAGAAACTGGCCCTGCAAATGATTGGTCGTGGCTTTGTTACAAGTAAGGCTTTGTCACAAGTAATGTTCCTGCTTTCATGTGCTTCCTCTGGACATCTTGTAAGCTGTATTTTGTTAACAAACATTTCTCTGACTTTTTGCTTTTCCTTTTGTTGTTTAAGGGCAGAGCGACAATCCCTTCAATGTCCACCCCAGCTACCACCTGTGGGCACCCTGGATTGGAAGAAATACACGGAGGTCCAGCCAATGCCTCAACACACAGTTCCAGAAAATCCATCAACCCAAAGAAGCTGAGCTTTGCAAAATCACTGTCTCTGAAGATAGGCTTAAGAATGAGCTTTATAAGCAAAAGGTAAATAAAAGTGTGCATTAGGCTTAGTTGGACGTTAAGTTTCGTTTTGTTGGAACTGTCTTTTTGGTTTGTTTTGTAGGCATCCGTGATAAGGAAACTGTGCAAGGAATGTGGTTTTGATTCCATTGGCTCCAAATTTGACCTCCTAGAGAGGCTTTTGTCCAAGATGAAATCTAGACAGACTTACGACAAAGTATTTGAGAAGATTCGGAGCGCCTCAGGTGAGATACAAATGTTTGTGTTTTGATATGTTTGTGACTACCACTTTATCTTTGTAGGCCTTATACGTATATGACTGCTGCCTGACATAGATGTTTGTTACAGGAGGATGGGCTGTTGTCATGTGTCCTTGTGGAGTTGTGTACAGCATAAAATGCTGTTTGCGCGCAGAGAGTCCAAGAGACTTTGCTGATGTCCTCCTCTCATTGAAACACATACCAAATATAGTGATCTATGATTTTGCACGGCAACTAGCAACACACACCAATCTTCGCTCTCCGGAGAGGTTAACCTTCACGCCACACGAAGGTCATCTAGCTGACCCAACGAAAGAGATCATAAAGATGGCAAAAGAGGGAAAGCTGAAGGTCTTCTTGCCATGGCTTGATGTAAAAAAAGAAGTCCCAGACATTCACGGCCACCCAATTACAGGCTCAGCAGAGCACTATTGCCTCAATGACATATTTCACGAGGACAATTCAAAAAACGAACAGGATGCTCTCCGCAAGGTTGACCTTGTAGTCCAACTTGCTGGTAAAGCCAATAGCCAGGTTGTGGCGCAGTTCTTGAGCAAATTTAAAAAAAACAACTACTTTCTAAATATGATGCTTCCATCCACCCACGCCTTCCTCATGAGAAGCATAATCCACCACCACAACGGTCAGAAAAACCTGAGAAGAGGAGAGGCCTTCAAAAGAGTCGCTTGGGGAGAAGTAGTGATGAACATAAGCCACCAGGCTGTAATTGGTAATGTTTGGATTACAGCCTTACTACTTGTTGTCGTTCCAAATATAACTTGTACAGATGTCATCATGTACTAATAGTTTGTGTTCTTCGCACTAAGGTACTTCAGAGACAAAAAAGACATCCGGTCAGTCTGTTGCCACAGGTGTTCAAGTGATCAGTAAGTAACACAGGAGAGGGTTAAGCCAATTTATGCCACCTCGTCTGTTATTGCTAAGCATTGGGAGGTACAATGTAATGTTTCCTTATTTGAAATACTAATTTAATTTCAATTCTTTGTCTTTGTTGTATGCATGTGGCCCATAATTATGCCATCTAACATTTACCTAATGAATTTGAAAATGAAAGCAATTAATGGGGGATGGAGGTATTGTTGCTTTCTGCAGGTCTTTCAGAGGGAAGTTTTCACCCCAATATCGTAAGGAAAATGTAAAATGAATTGTCATAAAACTTAATATACTACCTACCTAACCTATGTTTATGCATCTCTAATAGGTACTGAAGCCAGAGAGATCCTCGTACTAGACTCCCTGTATAGTAATCATGAGTCTGGGTTTGGAGACGCCCAGTACTGTACAGTTTAAGTCTACAGCGAAGAGATGGTTGCGACGTTCCTATGACATCGTCTGCGGCCCACAGAAATCCAAGTGGCTTGAAAAGTCTTTCAAGTGTAACGCCAAGACCTGCCTAAGTGCCGGTGCCGGTTTACATTGAAGATGAAGAGCAAGTTGATGCAATGTACCGTCACCTGATTTCAATTCTGGACAGCACACACAAAATCTCAGTGACAACATCCAATTCATTATGAATGTCCTTTTTCCAGAGGTAGATCTAGTGTGTTACCTATGTTCTGTGCATGGTGTGAGATTCACATTGTTTTTAATGTGATGGCAAATTTATCTTGTGTGCTAAAACTAATTTTTGTTATCTTAGGCAACCTGTGTTCTAACCTTGAGCTGCTACGGAGGAGTGCAACTTTCTGGAGCCAGTGTAATCTCTAGTTCTTCCCTCAGTAGAAAGAACAACTTTATCTCACAGATGTGCTCCTGCTCACTTTCCCAGGCTTGAACAATATGCAATTATAAGTATAAAGACTCTGTTAGTTTTCTTCTCTAGTCAAACGTCTGAAGAACCTGGTGAGAAGAGGATCTTTGACCTGCTGGCCAGCATAGTCAATATATCTAGATTGTACTTTACTTCAATTCTCTATAATAACATAATACAAAGACAAATATTTTAAATCATTATTTCTCATTGGAATTGCGCATAAATTCCACAACAAACTTGGCGACGAGGATGGGATTGGACGTGTAGCCTGGACTCCGGGACGACGGACTGGCCAAAGATAGGACCATTCCTCCCTGAGGGTGAGAAGCTGTCATCCGACGGAGTTCGGGTTTGCCGATCCAATCCGACGAGGCAATAGAGACAAAACTCGGTGAGAAATTATTTTGATTTGCCTAAGAAA
>JAVQIZ010203270.1:0-20101 GCA_036023535.2 Galaxias brevipinnis
CCCCCCCCCCCCCCCCCCCCCGCCCCCCCCCCCCCCCCCCCCCCCCCCCCCCACAGTACAATAGAGCAGTTAGATGGTTTTTATGGTCTTGTGCTACTTTAATGTAGCCTTAATTAAAAGCATCACAACACAAGACTATCACAAGACAAACCAGCAAACTACATGGCCTAAAGGATAAGCTATATAATAAGCATCAGGTGATGTAATACTACATATGTGTTAAATAGTAGTAGTATTCTACAAAATATTTTGATATAATAGATATTTTGAATTCTTATTACAAACTGCCACAGTCATTTGTGATGCTATTTCACTCTTGAGTCTTGACATAACATGATGGAAAAACCTTCAAACTCGACCCAAATTCTTTACTAGTTTTGTCTTGTCTTATTCAGCTTACGAATACTAACTGTGGGCCTTACATGATCTATTCAAGGCTGTGCAGGAGAAGACTTTGCGAGCAGTAAACCCAGAGCAGATGCCAATTCAGTTGTTGGTCTAATAAGAAGAGTGCAGGTTAGCAGCTCTCCTAGCTTTCAGTGATAGCAGGAAGAAAGTGTTACTATGGTGACAGTGCCACAACGCGTGTAGCGCAGCGTAGGGCTGTGAGCGAACACACACGCCTGAAATAGTGACATCTCCATTAAAAAACTCTGCAGCACGGCAATCACTGCACTCAACCACACACAGTTCAACCAGACTGCTCTTATGGGTTAGTGTGAGCGTGTGTGTGTATTAGTTCACTCAGGGGTCTGATAGAAATACTGGGGAGGGTAACTAGAGCACACACAAGCTGTCAACCCAACCCCACCCCTGCCAGCATACCACTCTCTGTACATTGGATTGAAAGAACGCACAAAGGCCATTGATTTCTAAGACAAGTACTTGGATTACTGGAATACTGAATAAAGCCTAAAAATCTAACACTTAGAGGGAAGAAATCTAACAGAATTTCTTTATGTTCTATAATGTTAGTTTAGAGCAAATAGGTACTGCATATAGTATGTTGTCACAGAAATTAGGCCTTACAGTGGGTCAATGTTCAGAGAGCAGTGCAGACCAGGTGCCTTAGGTCATGGGGCCTACCTTTGCAGTGGGTCACACGTCGCATCCCTTGTGTGGTCAGAGATAGAGACAGAAGGATCAGGTGAGGAGGTGTGTTTTTGCTTTCTTTCTTCCTGGTTTGACTAATGATGACTTCCTGTTTCCTGCTCTTGATAACGCGGGTCTCAATTAATGTTAAAGTCTATGTGATGTATATATATATATATACTATGGTTAGAATCAAGTTATTTAAAAATATATATATAATAATAGGGTCACCTCTATCTAATATAACCCTTTTATGGCTCAGGTAATTATTTTACTTTCACAAAAGATTTTTCTAATTCACTGACTATTCCAAAAAGGTCTGGACCTTTATTCTCTTCGCATGAGTAACTATAGCTACTTATAAAGATTAAGAGTATTTATACTGAAAGAAATTCTAATAAAGTATAAGTATGTTTTATTTTTCTTACTTATTTTTATTTTATTAAACCCCACCTTTGAAAACAGCAGAAAAATATATCCATACGGCAACTGGATGGACCATGACACAGCAGTCAAGAAACAAGAGACAGTTGCGTCTTGATGTAATTCCTTGATACAAACATGCCCTTACTTTAAGAGAGAAAAGGATTGACCAGGCAAAGACCACCGGGAGAGGATTAAATTCACCCTTACTCAATGATTTATTTGTCTAGACTACCTGTGGTTATTTACCTTCAGGGTTAATCGTTAACGATATCATGCTGACTATGCATTATCAGTTATTTTGGGACTATAATAGGACTATAATTGATTCCAAAGTCCATTAAAACTAAGTCCATTGTTCTTGTAGTAATGTTAATACCCTCATCGTCAGTATCCATTTAAAAAAAGCTGAGGGGTTTGAAATATACTGTACTGTATGATCTTGTCTGTTACAAAAAATGCACTGGGAATGCACCAAACAGACAAGATAAGCAAAAAGCAGGACGATTATTTCGTCCTAACTTTTTTCTTCTTTGAGGTCCAACTGCAAAATGGTATCTAACATGACCATGTATGCACGGTATAAACAATATAAACATCATGAGATTAAAAGTCACTATTAAACAAGCCACAATTTCTCTAATCAAATTAAACAGTCGAAAAGAAAGAACAAATTAAAAAAGACACATTTACGTCTTGTATGGCATTGGTGATGAGGACAAGGATGAATGGTTATTTGTGAAGAAAAGGTATGAGTAATGGTTGATGGACGAATAAGTTTTTTAAGCAGACAGTGACATACTGTATGATAACACAACAGCACACTGGTTCACCTGTGATTAGTAGACCATAGTAGAACCCTGGAAGTTCTTACCTGCATTGAATACTGGGTCCTTCTGCTTGCTAGAGAGAGAGAGAACAAGCTGTTAACTTACTCAGGCATGAAAAATATGCTTTTAATAGAAATGTAAAAGCCAAATTCTTCATATTAATTCAAAATAAATCATGTGATCCACCTACAGATCTTATTGTTAGGTTGGAGACATTTTGTACTGACGTTTGACCATGACCCTGTGTTTAAAGAAACAAGCTATTCTCCAGATGGTCGCCAGGTCAAGTCCGGCACTGATAAGGGGCAATTGGTACAAGGAGGTGAAAAGGCAACTGAACAGAGGTTACTGGAGAGTTGCTAAGCTGCTCCACCTTCCTCATAACAAACAATACTTGAGCAAGGCATTTAATATTCTCCAAATAAACAGGATGTGGTTGTAATAAGTAGGTCTCTCTCTCTCTCTCTCTCTCTCTCTCTCTCTCTATAGAGAGAGAGAGAGAGAGAGAGAGAGAGAGAGAGAGAAAAGAAGATAAAGTGGTGAATGATATTCCTATATTAGTTATATATAGTTTGATATTCTTGGGCAGGATTTAAAACTTGCCTCCAGCTCACTGATATTGTGCGGTGACACAATGTAAAACTTGTGGATATGATCACAGCTCTGCTTAAGGCAAGTTTAATCATGGATGATGTGTACACAGCTGTAGTCTTTGGGTACCTTTCGCTGGCTCTCTTGCCACTGGAGTTGCTGCCTGTGGAACCGGCACGGGTACGGTTGCTCTTGGAGTCGCCCGAGTCCTTCCGCGTCAACGTGCCCACATGCTCGTTGGAGTTGGCTCTCCTCACAGTGCTGAGGAGGGGAAAAGAGGGAAAATGGGGTCATGAAAATCCCTGATGGAAATACACATTGTCAAATAGGTCATACCTAGTAACAAGTAGGAAGTGTAAGTTTACTTTTCTCCTGAAGCCAACATAGATGCCATCAATCTTCATCATTACAACTGTTACTGTTTTAAAGGCGAGGTGAAAGTGGTCACTTAAAAAAATTAGTTTATAAAATAATATTACTTAACACTTTAAAGTACTCTTTGTTCCTATTCCTATGTGTAGGTATGTATTCAAAGAAAGAAATGGATGATTTTTTTAAAGCAAAACAACATTACTTATTAGTCACAAGTAAAGAAAGGGGAAAGCACACAAACAGAATGGGATTGAGCATTAGTCAACAGAACAAGAGAAAGAGCAGTAGATAATGGAAAACAGGAGGCAGACGAATGCAATGCATTCGTAACAGCTAGCGGGCCAACCACTACAGACAGGCTGCACAAAAGAAAGCCACATCAGCAGTTCAATGGTTAGCAGGATCAGTCAAACATAGCCTGTCCTACAGGGAGTAAAGTTCATTAAATTCTGCATTTGGTCACTGATAGTACTCATCCCCTAAAAATGGCTGGAATTATTTGATTTTCTATCAGATCTATACTTCTGTGTGTATTAATGTATGTGTGTGTGTTCCCATGCGTATGTTTACATGTTTGTCAGCCTGTGTGTATAGAGCCATTTGCTTATCAGGATATGGCACCAGAAGCAGCAGAGTAATTGGGCCGTGGGGCATTGGGGCAAATGTGTTTCTGTCAGCTTTATATGAACAGCCCTGTGAGCTGGACTAATCCCACTCACAGATCCCAAGCAATCAACACAAAGCCAGGGAAATAAAATAGAAAGAACAACACAAAGATGTGTGCTGTTAGTGGAGAGTTTATAGCAGATATAGATTTGGTCACAATCTCACCTGAGTGGGAAGTAGAGAAATCTGGTTGAGCCAGACAGACATGGTAGACTGATCAGGAGAGGACAGGACAGGGCAAAGACACATGGCAGGATAAGCGACATGCAATATGGAGGAGAGGACAGGGGGAAAGACGGGCAGGCAGTGTCGGTGATGACAAGATGTGTGTGAGAATTGGTGGACATCACTAAATATAACATTCTGCACAGTATAGTTCAGCCCTATTAGACTTCATCACTCACAGCTACCGATCCAAATTACGACTTCACAACAATTCAATTCCCAAACCCAATTACGCTCATATACTGTAGCAGCCATGGTCTTGCATGACATACTTACATATTACTGTGCTATCTATCTATTCACTTCCAATGTACCCAGCCTTTGTAAAATTCCTGAAACATTTTTGTGTTGTTTACGTTCAATTTACAGATCTGGGCTAGATAAAATCATTTTTTTTAAAAAGGCTACGTATCCATATAATACAGTTCCACAGTCCCAGTCATTGAGAGAAGGTCTGGACTGGGGGGTATTGAAGGTTCAATGGTTCTTGATTGGAACATGTCCCTGGTCCACTCTGCTCATTTGGAGGTTTACTGATTATGATAATGCCAGCTGAGGCGTGACCAAGGAGATGGGAACAGAACTACTGTTGTTCCCCTGACACTGATGATTGATCACCTGCGCCTTCCTCTGGTAGCACACACACACACACACACGCACGCACACACACACACACACACACACACACACACACACATAGGGCCCGCCCCCAGGCATAGCAGTAACAGAATTGCCTTTTGTTTATCTCCCATGCTAAATGTCAATGTCTCTCTTCAAAAGGTCGTCATGGTTGAATATTTATAAGGTTGTAGTTTCTATCGCACAGATATACTGGCTGGACACAACTAAAGCAGTGTTTAAACAAGTCAATATTTGACATTCGAAATGTATTAAAAATGACAAAACTGAATAAAACAAACAACAGTGCGATTTTTGTTTTAAACAGCAATAGGTGCAATCAGCGGATCACATTTTGTAAGCACATTTTGTGTTATGTAAATACAACCGCAGGTGGCCTAATAAAAGTAACTGTGGTTATCAGCATTGAACACAAGCCCTGCACATGCAAGTTTACTGCAGGCACAAGGAAAATAGCATCCAGTACCCTGATATAAGAAAACAAAACAAAAGCTCTAGGCTGGTTTAGGTTTACCACTACTAATATTCGGCTTTCTTCAACATGTATTGTCATTGTCTCAGTTTATATTGCCAGAATAGGGTAGGGAAGAAACACACAGACAACATGGAACAAACGAATTACAACAGAGGTCATAGCAATGTAGTGGTAACACAAAGTGACATGCACTCGTACCTTTTATTGGTCGGTGCTGAAGCATCCTTCCTGGATCCTGGTCCCGAGGGAGAAGGTAGCGTACCTTTCTTTGGTAGAACAGTTCCATTGTTGACTGTGGGCCTTAACGGCAAGGTCGCAATCATGGGTCTGGCTGGAAGACAGAGACCAACAGAGGCACTTTGAGCACGTGTGTCAGGTTGATTATACAAGGCGAGTGGGAGAAATGAAACGTTTTCCGAGAACTGAATATGGGGAACAAATTAGGTGAAAGAGTGCATGATGAAAACAATATAGTTAGATGTGTGCTAATAAAATAATAAAATACAATAAAATACAATAGTAAAAAGATAAAAAACACTTATAAGGGACATTGCCAGGCCAATAAGACAGTAATCCGGTAATGTATTAAACACAGGTAAGTTATGCTTTTACCCTGTACCTAAATGTGTATCAGGATAAAGAATGGATTGGAAACAACTGACAAAGGTAATGTTCCCTGGACTAGGACGTGGCAGCAACAGGCTGTCCCACAATGTGTGTGTCCCAGTGTGTGTGTCCCAGTTATGAACCTGTCACGGACATGTATTTTCTAGCGACTGTCTCGAGGGCTGTGTGCCTGCTGAGCAGGTTTTAAAAAGAAACGTGAATTTTGTCATTCCAGTGGGGCCCGGCTTTGTAAAAGATTCTCCGACCAGCACAGTTAAATATATAGCCAGCAGCAGTTGTATAGTCCTCTTCCTCCATAGAGTACCGTGACGGTGCTGAGACCTCCATCTTACCTCCTGTGTCTCCGTCTGCCCCCATCGCTCCTTCCTAATATGATTACAAACCCACTCTGCTGCCTGGTGTAACGTAATTACTACAGGAGAAATACACGAGAGATACAGGGGAAACAGGGTTACATGTATGTGTGTATGTGTTTGGGGGTGTGTGTATGTGTGCATGTGGAGCTTGCTAGAGCAGTGTCTATTAAATATTTATTACTGCAGATAAAGCCTGCTCAGAGAGTCTGTTATTTGTTTGGCCTGGCTGCCCTGGTGGCTGGACGTTTTATGCCAGTGGGTTTGTAAGTGTCTGTCTGTCTGTCTGTCTGTCTTTTGGAACAGCATACAGAGAGAAGATAAATCTGAATTAGAATAACTTGAGTTGTGTACAAGGCAGAAAGAGAGTGTGTCTCTGTGAGGGTGCGGCTTAAAGTGCTCCTCGATGCCATGGCCATCTCTACAGCTGTGTTGTGTGGAGCAGAGCGGAGCGTGCTATATGAGAAATTCAACAGCCCCTCTAGGCTTCTATCAAATATCCTCAGAACCCCAGCCAAAGAGGGACCCAGAGTGCACTCAGTTTAAATGGATTATGTCAGACTGATTAGGCTGGCGTAATGTGGCTCAACGAAGCCCAAAGTCCATCTTAGCCATTGGTTTGAAACATCCAGCAGTGAAAACAGTCTAGTACAAGTGAAACATATTCTCTACATTTTCTACCAAACATTTTAAAGAAGAAGACCAAGCCTGAGGTTGCTGTCAAATCTCAGCTTTCAGACACAGAACATGCAAGTAGGACAGTGAAAGATATTTCTGCATGTCAGCATCTCAGATCCTATAGTGCAACAATGTGCAAAGTGCCATGGAAACGTTGTGACAGACCCATCATCCTGCAAAGGCCTTAAAAGGCCAGTCGCAGGAAAATGTATTCTCGTCCTACAGTAGTCAACAGAAATTCTGCTTTGAAAAATCTATGTTTAGTCTCGTGGACTGGTCTTGATCTCTCTTGTCTTGGACCCGGGGCCGGTGGTGCTCAGAAGACAAAGCAGTGCGTGCTCAGGAAGGGGTTACACGTTCATTACACAGCCTACCTGGCTTCCCAACGCTGCTGTCTGCTGAGGGGGACTTTCTCATCAAAGTGGCCCCTGAACATACAAATATATTCCCAGACCAGGAAAATAATTCAGACAAAGAGAAGGAAAAGGAAACAGCACATACTGTAGTTAGTCAGAGAGAGGAAGAGATTCCTTGTATAGGAGAGAGATTACTGTAAAATGGCGGATTCTTTCTCTCTCTAAAGTGATGAGGCATGTGGAGGGACTTTTTCTCTTTGATGTTTGTCTGTGCGTATCTGTGTATGTGTCTGCGTGTATGTTTGCATGTGTGTATGTTTATTTGTCTCTGTCTATATGCATGCGATCATATGCGTCTATGTATGACTGTGTATGTTTGTTTGTATGTTTGTATGAGTGTGTATGTATGGGTACATGTCTATGTGTGTGTATGTGTGTGTGTGTTTGTTACCTTTGGTGGGCCCCCTGCGTGTGCCTCCAGCTTGCTGCTCTTCAGACAGGTTGAGCCTGCGCACCACATCAGCCAGTGCTGACTTGAGCAGCTGGATTTCATCCTCCTGCATCTGGACCCGCTGCTCCAGGGAGGCGATGCGGTCAGTCACCTCCATACTACTGGCCGCGGACGCACTGTCATCTGAGGGGAAGGAGGAGGAGGAAAGAGGCAATCAGTATCAGGTCAAACGCACTTAGACATACACAGAAACACAAATTCAAACTGAACAAAGGCCAAATACTTTCCTATTAAAAAAGGTAAATTTATTAGACCCCCCCCCCCTCAGTCCACCTATCTGCTTGTTATTCAGTCTGTCTGTGGATGAGTTCAACCATTTTAACACAGGCCGGCCCCAAGCCCCCCGTTTCATCGGGTGTGTCTCCATTAAGTCTTTGAAGTCAAGAGTGGAATGATGAAAGATTCATACTGGTTTCCCCCAGAGACTGGTAATAAAAGCCTAATTTATTATGCATAAGAGACCAGGCATCTGGTGATTAGGCAAACCATAATAGCGTTTTCATCACGCTGAATCTGTGTTCAAATCCGACAGCATGACAAGGTTAGAAGCACGATGCAGCTCTTGACTCTGGGTAACAATACAATAGAAACAATTCAATTAAAAATGGAAGATGGGAGTTATGCAAACAGAATAGGAATTAAGTAGGATATTGACATTTTGGTTAATGTGCATAGCAACCAGTCTGCTCATATGCAGGGACACTGAGCAGATGGAATCTCTTAGGCAAGTCATAGAAGTGGCATTCTGAAAAGACCATGCAACCACACTATGTTACAGACATGGACAGAAACACACACACACACACACACACACACACACACAAACACACACAGACACATACACACACATTCAGCACATTCTGTATATACTGCACACACTGGATGGACCACGAGTAGGCATACCAAAAATATTCCCTAAAAACAAGTGAACAACATAGTTTTCCACACATACATACCAGCGGTTTTCTCCAGGCAACACAGTCCTTTGGCATCCTTACATACCGATAACAACCACTATAGTGTAGCGTGTACGTGAGATAAATGTTCCATTAGACAGACAGGAATTGATTGTGGCGCTATTAAGTGGTGTAACACTGCTTCATCCTGTCCAATGGCTCAAGGTAGCCTCTTTCTGCAGCGCTAGATATTGGCCACATACCTTCAGACCTGGCCCTATGTTGTCATAGACTGTTACATTTTTCTAGTTAGAAGCAAATCTTTGTATATAGAGGATAGACTTGGTAGTTTAAATAAAAATAAATAAATACAGGATTTGCTGCAGGTTTAATCACACATAAAAGAATATGCACTGCATAAAGAGCTCATAGAGCCTTCCCATTGCAAGATACACATACATTATATTACAAAGAACATGTTTCAATCGTTTTCTGTATTAAAGACAATGACGGAGCATTCTCCTTGTCAAAAAAAGGTCTCCTTTCATGGAATTTGTTTTTCTGTTCAACGTTCAAGCTGTTTTGCCACAGCCATGTTCTCTGAAGACAAAGCCTCTCTATCTACTTAGCATCTGGTCCATGTATGCCAGAAACAGTGATACAATGACAGAATGGTACCAAATACAATGGACAGTGGACACCTTGATGCCCAAGAACTGGGTTACCCTCTATAATGCTTCCGGCTAAGTGTCATAGCAGGGCAGGGGTTTGCTCCCAATAAGAAATTTCAATTTCAAATATAGTTTCTGGTCAGAAGGTATGACTGAGCAGATTAAACAACTGTGCTTGGCAGGCTTAAAATAGGCCCTGGGCAACTTTCTTATATGTTATATATGTTATATATGTTATAAAAAATCAGAAAGATGTGAACCGCTTAGCAAGCTGTACTGTGATATGCCTTGAAAAATTACTGGTCCCCTTTTTTAAATTTGAGTTGAAAAAATCTGCTTGTAGGCTTCACAGTCCCCCTCTACTCCGGAGATCCCATCATCTGTGAGTGCTGTGAGTCCACAATACTCTTTACTCTGTCAGGAGACGTCCTATCTGTCCACAGGGAGAGGAGAGTGTCAGAGTTCATCAGACAACACATCCATCACTATCTCCACGTTATCTCCTAATACATAGCCTGCCCCTATTCACCTGCCAGTCTACGTCCAAAACGTCCCCTCCTCTTTCCGCTTGTATACCCGCAAGCCTGCTGCCTATATGTGCCTGTCTGTCAGTCCTCCTACTCAAATATGTGGTGTGTGGTAAACGTGTGACATCTATTAGGTCTCCCTGTCTATCAACCTTCAATTTTAATCCATTAGGCTCATGAGAGTTATCTTTTCAGGTATATAAACGAGACTGTCACTTTGCTCAAATGGTATTCCATCGATGGAGCCACATTCGTTTACCAAGCACGGCGAGTAAGAGGCGCTTTCCTATTTCCATTTCCATCCATTTAGATCACTCTATCCCAGGGTTTCGGCTCATTTCCGGACTGTATTGCCACAAGCACACACACACACACCCACACCCACACCCACACACACACACACACACAGGCCTCTTTCCTGGGCTGTCATCAACTGATAAGACCAATGCATTGAATAAAAAGCATAAAAGACCACTGTGGCTGGTTTTATGATCAAAGCAAGGGTAGTCTCTTTATGACTGTGTAACCTCATTAATAAAACATAATCCTCTCTGCATGTAGCGAGGGCCGCGAACCGCTCTGTGCTGCCCTGCTATCCTGCTGATTCACACACACAAACACACACACACACACACACACACACACACACACACACACACTAATGGATTGAGTTCAGAAGGAGTAATCAGAGAGAAATCACACTCTGAGGGCTCCCTCTGTGGGCTTTGAGGGAAGATTACTTTAACCCTGGTGTCACACAAAGTCCTAATATCCCCACATCAAACACTCATACCTACACAAACACACTGTGTGTCTCTCTCTCTCTTCTCTAGCAGGGACATTACACGGAGGCATTTTGATTGATGTCTATTTTATTTCTCCTCAGCAGGTCGGCGGAGCCAAACCATAGAGGTAAAAGGTCTTGTGGGAACTCCGCTGTGACTTGCAGAAGGAGGAGTTTTAACGCAACGACCCACATTTGAAAGATGGATTGGACATACAGCTTTCTAAGAACTGCAGGGTAGTTTGACACAAATGACTTGTTGTCTCATATGCACGACACTAGGAGGTGTCATTGAAGGATTCTGTCGGGCTTTAGTAATACAGCCATGTTTACCGTTATGTATGAGTCATACTTCTAAACAATGTGATTCCAGAATGCTGCTGATCTCTGTCTGGGAATGTTGTAAAGCAGATTAGTATTAAGGAACACAATACGAAATTCAGTATTATTAGGCTCGCTCCTGTCAAAACAAAGGATAATGAAAGATATAGAGAACAGAAGAGAGAAAAAAGAGTAAAAGAAACCAAGCAAGTGGAGTAGCGTCATACTGGTGACTCACTCACTGAGACAGCAAATCTGACGTTAGAAGTAAATGGCAACAGCTGGGATGGTGACCCAGATACACACAGACATACAGAAATAAATCGAGGTGACTGAAACACAAAGTAACACTAACACATTGGTATGGAATAGTGACTACCTTTTACTCTCTGTGCTGCACTGATCTCTCTGACCTACTCTCCAGGCCACAACTCTGGATAAAGGGTCTCTGGAGGATGTTGGAAGTGCTGGAAGAGTTTAAGAAACCTTAATAAAGAGTGTGTCGACTGCCAAGCTGTAGGATAGAAAGGGAGTGATGCAAAGAAGGTTTCGTAAGAGAAAGTGAAAAGGAGAGTTAGCTAAAATCCCATTAATCTCAGCTGTAATGCACAGTGAAAGATAGCGGCTACCTCACAGACCTGTATTAGCCGATCAATTAGAGGGATGTTTGGTTTACAGGCCTAGACTCCCCTGACTTCGGCCGGGGCTTAAGGACTATAAATAGACCTGGGTTGATTAAGGAGAGACCTCATACAATAAACCAAAAAGGGTGGGAGTAAGGAAGGGGCAATGGGAAGGGGGGCAGGGCACTGGGGTGTGTGTGTGTGTGGGGGGGGGGGGCACTGACAGAGAGGGTCAAAGAGAGTGATGAGAGGTTGCAAGAAGGCCCAAACAATGCCCCAGGGAGGAAAGCACTACAGCCTTCCTGACATCAGCAACATCCTTCCTCAGGTCACACTTAGGTCAACATTACAGGCTACACACACACACACATGCACACATGCACACACTCCCCTAGCACCCTCTAACAGAATTTCAAAGCATTTTCCCAATCCCAGGATCTCTCTGCTTTGGGATAGAGAAGTAAAAAATGTGTGCGGTATTATGATTTTACAACAACAAAAATTAAAAGTCAAACTGATTCATGCACAAACGCATACACACACACACACACACACACACACACACACACACACACACATCACACCCACACACACACACAGCACATGAAGGCAGCTGTCAGGGTTTATTACCTTGGGAAACTCATTAGTATGCAAACGGCCCCATGCATGTACTCATCATAAAAGCTCTGCTTTGGGTGCAAATGTGTCTGAATGAAAACCATGCTCTCCATCCAACTCTGTCCACTCTCAGTCCGTCTGTACATGTATCTCACTAACTTGCAAATACAGGCAACCAAGTAAGCGTTAGTTAAGAGGCAAGAGTGCAACATTAGTGACATGAGACCACAGTGAGAAAAGTGTGGAAACAATAGATTTCTTTGAACCCTTCTGAAGCCTGGCCTTAACCCCCCCCCCCACACACACACACACACACAGACACACACACACACACACTCGCTCCTGTCAAAGAGCAAACGGCCACACCGCAGTCATGGGGATTATGGTGGATATATTAAGCAGTTATTGTTCTTTGCCTGTTTTCCCTGGGCTCGAAGGATGTGAATGGAGATTTCTCTCTCACCAACTCCGGTCCAGATGTCTACCTGACGCACAGGGCACGAGTAGGCTGAATCCATATGCATAAACTCTAGGCAGAATAGCAAGGACAGGAGACAAATGGGTGAAAAAAGAAGGACTGGAGAATGGCAAAATTCTCTAATTACTTTCCATTTCTTTCTCTTTTCCAGTAATTCAGTTTGCTCCACCACAAATTCTGTACCAAGAATTTCAAAGTGAATAAAACTAAGGCTGCAGCACTTCAATGAACAGCTTGAAAGCGTTCGACAGGCAGAGCCCTTTTCCCTCTGTAAGTACATTTCCCGAGGACAAGAAGTTGTTCTAAGCCTCAGCCTAAACTCCCTCACTGTCTGCCTTTAACTTCAGCCATGCATCATGCCAGTGGGAGCTGGAGCAAGGCAGCCAGCCTCTCTCTGCATGACAATGAAGCCAGACTTTCTGCTGACTCATCAGTCTAGTGGGCTAAGGGGAGCTCAGTCGGAATGGTAACACTATTTAGCGAAACAGCCGTGCTACGGTAACCAAGAGGGGAAAAGGGAGATGCCACTGTTGACTTTGATTGATAAATAAATGATAAAATAAACCAACACATTAGGCAAACCAAGACATGAAAGGAACCAACTCATGGTGGGCTAAGGTCACTGGATAAAATTCAACATTGTTTCCAGGGGGATAAATGACCCAGCCTTTTTAATCACAAACAGGCCCTTTGTCCACAAACAACTGGCGGGCAGGAAGGAACAGTGGGTGGGATGCTTCTTTTGTATGTGTGCATGCATTTAAGTGTGTGTGTGTGTGTGTGTGTGTTTGTGTGTGTGTGTGTGTGTGTGTGTGTATGTATGTTTCGTAGTTTTTTCCAGCCGGTGACAGTGCTGTGGACTGAAAACAAGTCTTGATGGAGGGGAGCTACACGAGAGACCAGATTGTTCACTGATCTAAGACAGATCGGATCAAATGTCACGCATCTGGACGAGGACACAATGCAGCATTGTTGACAGAAAATCTCACTGCACGTCCCCCTGGTAAATGGAAAGCACAGTAAAATATTTCAGCCTCGTCTTGCTATGAAAAATAGCCTACAACCCTGAAAACATAGTTCAGCATCTCCCTCGACATCCGACCCAGCTGCAGTATCGATATAAACACTGATACAGAGCAGAGGAAAAATGTGCAATAAAAATAACGAATAAAGGTAACGAAATCCTAAGGTAACTGGTTCAAATGCCCCACATCTCCACACCTGCGATATTACATGTTTCCTGGACGAATCGATTTTTAATGTCATTAAGGGAATCTCCTGCCTTTCTCCTCCATCTGTTCTAGCGGGCTTCCCTCCCAGTTCCTTCATCAAACAGCAGCTGGAAGAAGCCAATTAGATCAGGGAGGTAGCTCTGGGGGATAACACAGTAGCCACTGGGAGGGGAACTACATCTGCTCCCAATAGGACTGGCCAGGGGGACCCCGTCTTTGATATTCGGGGTCAAAAGACCAGCTAAAGAGATGGACCGTGGCATTGGGCTCACTGGAGAGGAAATGTGAACGCATGTTAAACTGTAACATGCCAAGGATTTAGATGATCCTACAGTGTTACCTTGTAACCCTAATTGAAATCATCTTTAAATTTCAGGAAGGATGATTTTTATGATAACACACTGTCACATTAACCCAAAACATAGAAAAATACACATGTTCACTTGTCTTAGGGGTTTACGGCAAACAGTATGTTTCAATAGACCTCTACAGTTTAACCTCTAAGCTTCTAACAGAGTGGCACACTAAATAGCTTGAGAATAAATCAATACAGAGCAAGCCGTCCTCCCTTGGTTAAATTCTCCTTGGGAACTTTGCTGACTTATGCTGCTGATTTGTGATCCGTACCTTTTAGCCTATGCTTAGCTTCACAGCTCCATAGTAACACACTCTCATACATAAAAAAAAGCTCTTTGATGGAATTCAAAAAAGCATGAAATCGTGTTCAAGGATCCATGCAGCTGAATTCCATGGCCCTGTGTGCCTCTCTTGACCTTACAGTCTCTGCCAAACACACACACATAAACAGACACACACTCGCACACACTCACACTTATAGATGTACAGACACAGACAAAGCCGAAGACTAGGCACACAGCAACACAAAAATTCACACAATTGGTGAATGTTAATGAATGTACACGTATTTCAGAACGTGTGTATATTTAGCATGGCCCTCAAACTCCACCGTGTATGCCTCACTGTTTTAGTGGGTCATGGGATGAGGCTGTATGAATGTATGTCAGTTGAGGGAAAAGACTGGGAGCGACTACTGCAGGAGAGAGAAATATTCCTTTCCCTCCATCTGCATAGAGCGAAAAAACTAAACAAAATTCATGAAAAGACCTGCTCTGCTTTGGATGAATTTACGAGCACACTCCCAATTTGAATGTGGACCATTTTACTGGACTTTGATTAAACAGGCTAAGTAGAAGTAAATCCATGATCTGTAAGTTCAAATTCAGAGTTTTTATGTCCCAACTACAACAAATTCAAATAAACATTTTCTGAAAGTGCGACCCAGAAATTGGTACACAGTTGTTTTTCAACTCAATGATATTGATATAAATCAAAATATATGGCGATCTCCATAAATATGCTTCACCGGCGTAAAAATATGTGTTCTCACAGAACGTTTGTAATCACATCTATTATTATTATTGGTATGGTAGTTTTCTATCTCTGTTTATAAAATGGTCTGCTGCAAATATAGTCTGCCATTTCAACCATTACACACTATCTCATCTAATCAGTACACTACAAAACAATTGTGCAATACAGATCTAGACTAAAAACACACAAAGACATAAACACACATACTGACTGAACAAACAGCTCTGCACACCTGACATTTCGCAATAGTCTCCCAGACCCCACTTGGCTTTGAACAATAAGCTGTCTCTATGTCCCCATGGTATGTCAGCAGTTTGTGGTTTAGTATTCACAACCAGAATAGAACAGCCTGGAAGAAAACGAGCTGTGTGAACAAATATCAAAAGAGAGAAATAGGAAAAGCAGTGTTGAGATAAGGAGCCAGAGGAAAACAGCATGACTAGTCCGCAAAACGGATTAAACACCCGACCTCAATATCACACTTGTCTGAAGACTGAAATACATGTTTTGTTCATGTAAATAAAAGAACGTAAAACAGGCTGATTTATAAATGTTTAATAGAAAGATAGTTGGGGAAAACAAAACAGAAAATGAAGGGAGATACTGAACAGATGGAGGGGAGAGAGTGAGCAAAAAGATACCCGAGTGATTTGGAGAACCAGAGATGGGCACAGAGAGCTAGCGGGTGTCTATGCACTGTATGTTCACAGTTGCAACACGTAAAGGAAATCAATGTAAACCGTTAAATGATTCGGCACAAGCTGATGAGTTATCTCATGCAGGTCGATATGAAATACCCTGTTCCTGTGATTTACTCGTACGGATTTCGCTGACTGAAGGTTGAGTGGGTAAGTGATTCCCCACCACAGACGCCACATGGGACATTTTCCACCAGGGGTTTTATAGGACCATGAGGACCAGAGTAAACAAGGAGAGAGGGGGGAGGTCCAGCAAAGCCAAAAAAGGATTGGGTGTTTCTGTATCATCATCATACAGTCTGCAGTAGCACTGAACCAAGGGAAAATCACAGCTAAAGCTGGCTAATAACACAATTATCCAGCAACACCCAAGCATTTGTGTGCTATGGCAAACAACCGTACACAAGACCCAGAAAACTGTTTTGCTGTTTGGATGCAGGCCGACCAATCTCTCACACCCTTCTCCCTTTCTTTTCTTTTCTCTCATCCCTTCCCCTTCTTCCCACCCTTCGTTTTTCTGCTTTACCACTTCCCCGTCCTCATTGCATCTGTTCCCCTCCATGCCTTGTTTGTGTGGTTGTGGTCGGTAATGTGAGTGGAGCTCTAATCCTGATCCTCCTGCATGCGCCTTCATTAATGAGGATTTTGACACCCAGAGACGCAGTTAAAGGGGTTGTGGTGGAGAGGAGGGGGCACATTAATTACCAAAAAACAAGCATTTGTGCCTCACTTTTTGATCACCACACACCATGACTTACATCATCTCTCTTTCTATTTCCTAATGTTTTTCTGTACATTGCTTTCTGTTAAGCATTCTGTCTCCTTCTCTCTCTCTCTCTCATTCTGTCTCTGTCGCTAAGGGGGAGATAGGGACAGTGCCATAAAGTGATTGAAAGTGACAAAATGTCCGTGACGGGCAGAAGGGGTATGGGACAGTGATAAGGAAAATGTCCGCACTGAATCTGAAAAGCACTCCATACATGCTACCATAGGTAAACAAATGATCAAATGTATGAAAACAAATGAATTTGTGTGGTCTTACTGGCCCTTTCATTGCATTGGGCTCGAGTATAATTAAGTGGATCTGCTTGACTGCTTAACAACTCAGTATAAAAGTCTCCCAGCTTCATCAGGCACGAACTAAAAGGTTTGTCCCATATATTATAAATACTTAAACTATGAACTACATCAATGCCCCATGTACAATCTGCAACATTTTGCACAACTATTAGCATTTAATTATCCCACATCACACATTTAATTATACTGTAAGGCCCGCACGAGGCCAAATTAAATGTATCCCTTTTTTTCCTATTCCATTTGGCAGTTAACAAGAGCTATATCCTGTGTACAAAGCATGCAGCCTTGTGTATACCTCCCCAGTTCAGCTGACCTAGTCTCTAAACATTAGTCTGGTTGGATGCCTCGCTACACACAGACCAGGCTAGCTAGTCATAGAGGGAAAAAAGAGAGAGAGAGTGCATTCTGGAATGAATGACATCATTATTTTACACCCCAAGAGACTTTAGTTCAGCTGGGCAGCAGGAACAGCACAGCATGATGTCACATTGGCCTGCAGGCCCCAACAACAGACTGCGTGCATAACAAACGCACACACACATACACACACACGCACACACATACAAACACATACACACACAAATACACACGCACAGCCCAAAAGACAGATCAGTACGAACATAGACTAACTAACAGTCACCCAATTAAGCGCTCTGTTGGAATTATGAAGGAAGTGCTTTACTCCCAATTTCATATCAGCCTAGACCTTTACTGGTTAATGTGTGTCGGAGACAGTAAAAGGAGAAATGGAAAATCCCTGGCAACCCCATGCAGCCTATCTTGTTTTACAGTGCGGCACAAAACCCATGACATTCTGAGGGATTACAAATAATGTCATGCATCTCAGACAACGTTACTAGTGCAACTACAAAGAATAATGACACAGAAACAAGCTGATTTCAGAACTGTTTTGGTTGGAATACTTTAAAATATTGTAAACAGTCCTGATAGTACAGCTAAATGCAAAAGCAACAGGAAGTTATCGCAATGATTGCGTCTCACTTCAATGGTTGGCTTACATGCGGCTCTACAATTGACATGGCAACATGCAAATAATCACAGTTATATTGCTGTATCACTGGTATGTTGCCATGGACTGTTGCTTTATGACCTGACAGTAACGTTGTTCACCAATAACCTTGGTTTAAATAACAAACATGGCCGAGAAGCTGAGAAGGAGCTAACAACCTGGCGCAAACTTTGACCAAACCCCTCTCTGGATACTATTACACGATAACACTATAACAGACAACTGCGTAGAATGCCACATTAACGTAGCTGGATTAGTCTGACATCCCCTACTGTGACATTTTCAAAATGTTAACGACATCCTTGGAGTTTCAAATGCCTTTAATTAAGTAACAGCGAGACCTGTAAAACAGGTCTACCCAACTCCAGCACGTTGCATTCCATGTCCTTTACTTCCCCTTACCTCTGTCAGGCAAATTCAGAAAGTTAAAATATTCACTAGCATATCTGTCATGAAGTTTGGTTTGTGTTTTACATCTTTGTTTTGTATATGTATAGAACAAATGTTCCCTTTCAAATGAGTTCATGCAAGGCCACAGTGGAGCAGATCTTGTAAGAAGATTCTACTGCGGCGTCTTGCATCAGTGAGCAATAGTATTACCAGCAGTTTCCCCGAAGGGCTCACTTTTTTTTTTACGTACAACAATGGCAATCTTTCAAGGTTCTACACAGATACCTTCTTTTTCTATCGAATGCCTGCCCCTCACCAAAAATCTATTTCTACAGATACATTTTCCAGACAGTCCCTGTGATATCGTCTCATATTGTAAAAAAAAAAATCTAGCAATCTATCCAGCCACATTGCTGGAAGAGGTTTTTGTGCAGCCAACGTAATCCTCTTTGTGTTGGCTGGTCCTCAGCTGTAAGTGTGTCACTGCATACTGGCAGAGCTGTTACCAACGGAGCCGACTATCAGGGTTTGTTGATGTGACACACTGATCGAGGGTGACACGAGTGATGTGTCATGCTCCCACAGTGACTCACTTCCGCCCAGCAATAACATTAGTGGCCTTAACTCCACTTGGAGCCTCTGGCCACAGCCTCTAAATCACAGAGGGGCAGTAATACTCTAGTCTCCCTCTCGCTCACTTGGAGTCGCTTCTAAACTGATGGCCTCTTCATTTCTTCATCTGTTATAATCGCAACCCTTTGTTGGCAATCTAGAACAAAGTCCGGCCTGGCACGGTTGGCTCCAACCGCATTGTGAAATAACTCTTTCTCTCTCTCGCACACCCTTTTCTCACAAAATAGTACTCACCTGAACTGTGCAGGATTGGTTGATAAAAGGAATTCCCAACGATATTCTTAAGAACGCTTTGGAAAATTAGGCTTAGAATAGTTAGGGAGAGTTAAGCTAATAGCCCAGCGAAGCTCAGTGTGGTCGGGATCAGCTGTGAATGGGGAGACGGCAGAGTTCATGCCGGGCAAGCTGATAACCATCAATAAAACTGGGAGGAGGCAGAGTGACAGGAGAGCGCACCACACCAATGACCCAATACATCATGCTATAGGAAAATAAGCTGCAATGATTTGATTGGTTTTAAATCAGAACCGTGCACTAAAGCATCTTTCTTATGCATTTCCTTCAACCTTTGGCCTGTCTCTCACTTCTACTTAAGGACAGTGGAGTTTTTTGTATGGAGATTGAATGACATCTTGGCCTCACGTCCTGGATTCCTTGATTTGACATTCTGTTTTCACAAGCATAATGGTGTGTGGATACTGTTTTAAAGAACAGATTAAAAGCATGAGAAAGCTGTATTTGTAGACAGATTAAAAACATGGAACATTATGCCAGACAGCATCTTCTGAACATACAGGGGAAACTTTCACTTTCACTAAAGTCCCAACCGCTAGGACAGAAAACAGTTCTTGGCAGAGTGACACACACACACACAGCCGAGCACCGCCACA
>JAVQIZ010203294.1:0-15194 GCA_036023535.2 Galaxias brevipinnis
CCGTCACCTCCCCCCCCCTACCTCTTTTTTTCCCTTCATTTAACCCCCTACCCCCCCCCCCCCCCATTGCTTTAATGGCAGTCGTTTTGTCCGTTTACTTTGACCCTTCTTCTTTCCCACCCCTCCCTTCTCCCACCTCCCACCTCCCTCCATCTCCCACAAGAAACCCAGGGCTAGGACGTGCGGCGGGCAAGCTGTCAGATTATTTCCCGGCAGACTTTGCGCCATGTGACAGCGGACTGGGGAGCGTATATCACCAGATGACACCTCCTCTGCCTCTCCCTCCTGTGCCGCGCGACATCAAATATCGCCGGGCCTTTTTGATCACTTAAAAGGCCCCGCATTAGGGGAGAGGAACCGAAAAGCAAACAGACAAAGTGTTTCATCTGTCATGTTTGTCAGCGGGCCATATGTGCGGGCGAGCAGCTGCTCTATCAGAGAGGTGGTAGAGAGAGTGAAGTATCCACTCCATATCACACGCTCGGCCTGCTCCCGGAACAACACTCTGGGGCTGCCGGCAACGCTCTCAGGCCGCCAGCGCTGGCATCCCACCCTCCGCCCGGGAACACGCTGCGTGTGTGAGCCTAGCCGGCCGCGTGGACGGTAACGGCCGCTGTGGTGACGGCGATGGCGGTGTGCAGGTGTAGCGTAGATGGGAGACGCCCACCTCTGGCTCTGGCTGCATGTGGCACCTATCAAAAAGAGTTACCAGCAGAGGCAATGGCACACTGCATTCACACCTTCACACTGCAGGGCTTTGTGAGTGAAGCTCCACCACGGACTAGCGTCTCTGTGTCTCTATGGCGACGTGAAAGACATCCAGCCAGACAGTGGCGCACACGAGGCTCTGCTGCATAGAGTAAAAAGCACCCGTTTAGCCTGTAATGATCTGGACATAATTTACGCAGGCCTGGCTGTATTTCCGCCCTGAGCCGAGAGTGGATCTGTGATCTATAGCAGGTTGATATCCTCTGAAGCCGGGCCCCAGTCCACCGCTTGTAATTCTAATTGAATGCAATGAGGACTTTGGCTGTGCCTGGGTCAGCCCGGTATCCGGACCGGCCGCTCAGCATATTGTTTCCATGGCACCTGCCAAATCCCTCCCCACTCCCCACCCCCCAGATTAATAACGCCAGGGTCCGCGTTGGCAACACACGCAGGGATACCTGAAATTACAATACTAATGCAGCACCAGGGATTTATACTACACTCTGTCTGAGATTTATGACATGGGAGAGAGAGAGAGAGAGAGAGAGAGAGAGAGAGACTAATAAAGCAAGCAGCAGTGATTAGCTCAATGGGAGAAATGGTGCGTTTGTAGCCGTGCAATTATTATTGTGTTTCTCATCGCATAATGAGTTTGAACAATGCAGTTAATGGTATTATTGGCGGGCCACCAGGACCGGGATGGATATCAGCTAAGGTTGATTCAGCTTGATGGCACTTTTTCACCAATATATCACTCCAACGCACACGGCAATATTCAAATCTGCGTTATTAAAAGTGTTGGAACAACAGTATCAGATTTATGTGGTGTTATTTTATTATGGATTGATTATCGTCATCGCAGGCGGATCTGATTTGCGTCGGGGGCAGTTGGAGCGTGCTTGTTTTAATCCATTTTGATTGCTCTGTAGAGGGATGCGGGCGCTTTGCTTGAACAGACAGCTGCTCACTGCGCAGCGCCGGCGATTGGCTCGGAAATGAATTACAGCATATGGTTATTGCGATGTCGCTTGATCTCCGTTATGTCTCCCTCGCAAATAAACACATCGCAATATCGTAAAAGAGAAGAACCCTGGCCCTCCTCCACCTATCTCCAACCAGTCCGATAAAACCTCAGAAGAGGGGGAAATAGGGAGTGAGAAAAACAGGAAGGAAAACACATTTAGCATTATTACCTCCTCTCTCCCTATAGGCTGAATAAATCTCTGGGTTAGGCTGGAGAAATAGGCACTTTAGTAAGAGCTTTATAAATAATTTTGCGGAAAAGAAAGCCTCCAAAAGCCAATATCACTTAGGGGAATTAGAAAGCAGAAGAGAGAAGATTTACAATAAGACATATTGTACTGTAAAACACGTTTCCAACTGCAGAGCATGAGCACACATTCTGGAAAGTTCTTTTTGTTTGTTTTCATCGACACGGTAAGTGTGCTTTACTAGGGGAAGAAAGAGTGCTGTGTACAGAAGAGCCCGAGAAAAAGAATAATAACCACTGCTCTCAGGATACCAAACCTGAGGAGACTTTAACTCTGCCTCCATTTTCCCTGGCCCAGGTAGTCTGGTCTGTATAAGACAGAGGGAGAACAGGAGGGTATAATGTAAGGCTCTGTGTGGAGTGGCAGTCTGGCGTTCTCACCTACACAGCAGCAGAATTACTCGGCATTCAGCACCGTGACAGCCGCGAGATTACAATTGAGTTTCCCTCCTTCCTGTCGTCTCTCTCACCCTCTCTCTCTCTCTCTCTCTCTCTCTTACTTTCTCTCCCTCTTTCTCTCTCCCCCCCACCCTCTCTCTCTCTTGCTGCCTTCTGACTGCTCAATAACAGGTGCCGTGCTAAGAGAGCTGTTACTGTCGTCCCTGAGTGGTTGTGTCAGCAGCACTGCTGGGCCAGAGCTCTCCAACCTGCTCACCATGCAGGAAAAGCCGAGCGAGGGGGAGGCATGTGAAGCCTCCCAGGTCCCCAAATGATGCCCGCTGGGAGCCATCGCGCGCAGAATTTCACCGGGTGGTTCTCCAGCCCGTTCTGTCTGACGGCCCCCGGACTCCCGTTTTATGGACGGGGCCATATTGTGCCTTTCTGCATGGAGGGGCCCAAGCAGCTGTGTTCAGCAGAAAAAAAATGACAACAACAAAATAAAGAAATAAATAAACAAATCAACGGACGCATAAGCGGAAGGAGGGGGGGAAAAAAGTTCATTTCTTAGCTGATCGCTGGAATAAGGACTTTTTGTGTGCCATCTGCAGAAAATGAATGGGAGTTTGTCACCGGACCTTGATTGCCTCGGTGCAAG
Organism: Galaxias brevipinnis; assembly: GCA_036023535.2. Classification (NCBI taxonomy): domain Eukaryota; kingdom Metazoa; phylum Chordata; class Actinopteri; order Galaxiiformes; family Galaxiidae; genus Galaxias; species Galaxias brevipinnis. Next base: position 3,015 of record JAVQIZ010203294.1, read on the forward strand.
TTTGATCAAAAGCCCTGACTATGGTGGAACAGTCATGGAAGTGTTGGATAAACATGCCCCCCTCACACACACACACACACACACACACACACACACACACACACACACAGGAATCCGAGGCTGAGTTCAGAAAAGTTTCTCGCGCTTCCGCTTAACACGTAGACCTGTTTTGATGGTACCTGCGCCAGCGCTGGGGCTGATAGCGCCCTCGCTCCTGAACGCAATGAGATGATATGTCATTAGGATCCCTCGCCTGTGCGCAAGCAAAATCTTCGAGGTGGAAGAGGACTGTAGCTAAATCTATGCAAATGAAGCCGTTTTGTGAGTTGAGACATCAGTGTGCATCAAGGCCTGAAGCGTGCAACAATCACAGAGGGATTGTGTGCAAACAAGAGACACTAAGCATCTCAAACGAGTGCTAGCGACGCAGTTTACAGCAACACGTGCACGCGCCGCAGGGGAAGCAGCAAAGCCAAACACAGGTGATTGCTCAGTGTTAGCAAAAAGAAAACGAGAAAACATATCAAATGTATGTTTACCTCCAAAACTTTCCTATTTGATTTTTTGTTTTGTTTTCATTGCTACCTGAAGAGCATCGAGTCAAGTATCAGCCAACAATATTTACGGCTAAACGAAGGGTGAAAGTAGCGCGCGGGGGGGATCAGGAGCACCAAGTTCAAGCCTTTGAAATGACCTGCCAGGGAAATGGCCTCTCAGCATAATTCATATAACCTCTCTGGCTGTTTTTTCTTTTCTTTTTTTTTTGGGTGGTGTTGAGGGACTGCGATATCTTAGCATATAGGTAATCTAAATTTAGCCCGCCGCGCCATCGCGGCCCGTTTCATTTTACGCACACAAAAATGATAAATTCCAGAGGTGACCTGATGGGTTTCCTTTCACTTGATTGATCGGCCCATGTGAGGGTGTCACAAAACAGACAGGGCCGACATAGTACACCCTGGCTAGCCAACATGGGACGTAGGCTTCCTAGCCGCTCCACCTATAGCACAGCGTGGGCTGCCGTATCTCTGAACCCAGCAGTATTTGACATGTAGCATCTCCCTTTGTTTGTCCTTGCCCTTTGAGTCAACTCATCTCGCTCCTCCAGCGCTTTTCAACACGATATTAACCTATTCAAATGGTTTTCATAGGGATAGGGAGTGAGTTCTAAATAGCCCAGAGAAATACCATGAGAAACACTAATTGCTGAGCTTGCTAGGGGATGTAACTTGGCGGATTTGGTCTGCGACAGTTTGAGAGCAGTTGGTGTGCTGGTACTTTTTGCATCCTTTGTGAATGTTTTGGAAAGACGAAGGGATGTGTGATTTTCAACAAGTAAATAACCCCGACAATTTATCACATGAACAGGAGGAAATGTCAAGGGCACAGGAGTCCCCTTAACTCTAGGACTCAAACAAGCACATACACAAGCACACCAAACACACACACACACACACACACACACACACACACACATACATACACACACAGACTTAAATACAAATACAAAACACACACACAACTTAAACACATTCACACCATCTGTGTAAGGACCACATGCTTGCGCTACACACACGTCGGGGCAGTGACAAATCGCAGGGACCTGAAAAAGGGGCCGAAGTGGGACTAATTGAATTGAACTTTAAAACTGGGGGGAACACCTAATTAACGTGAACTTTCTATCTGTGTTTTTGTTAACATCATGGGGCCTAAGTTTGAACTCATCTTTGTTTGGGTAAACCTGGTTACGCCGACAAAAATAAATACGTGACGGCAGAAGGAATAAGGTCATTGCTTTTCCTTTGGCGAACATCATTTTGTCCTTGTCGAGTTATGAGCAACACTGTTCTGGAGGGTTTGAAATGGTGAGGGGACCAAATGAGAAATCGTAGCAGTTTTCTCTCCGTGTGTTTGACAGTGGGTGCATTTTACGTTTTCTAAGGACACCTCCTGAATGCGGGTGTTTGTGCGCGCGCGCGCTATGTGGGTGCGCGTGTTTGTTTGTGCCATTTAGCAACTTTAGCGCCACACCGCCGTGTTCGTCAGGGACGTTCAGAGGCCCCGCGGCGTTTGCAGTGTTCCAGTGCCAGGCTAATTCCTGAGTGACTGTTTAGAGTGTCTCCAGCCGCGCTAAGTGTTCCCCACTCGGTGCCCGATCACAATACAGGCCCACTTTAGTCAGTTTGTTTAAGGTCCCCCGAGAAGTCTCTCTCATCCCCTCCCTCTCTCCATTCCCCTACCACCACCACCTCCGCCCTCCCTCCTTCCCTCCCTCTGTCCTTCCCTCTCTCCCAGAGAGACGGACAGACGTACAGACGTAAGCACGCGCCTCGTGGAAAGCTAGCGTATCGGGAAGCGGCAAAAGCACACTGTGTTTACCCCAAAATGAATCCTTTGAGGATTTTCCCATATTTTCCATGGAAATGAAATATCTATTTATTTATCGTTTAGCTGATGCGCAACAAAAATAATCAGGGTAAACTGCGCTTATATGTAAATATTGCTGGAAGACAAAAAACGTCAGATGTTAAAAAAAAAAAAAAACATATTTTGAGTGCATGTGTGCGTTTTCTTAGGCATACTGTCTCCTACCAGTGTTTTCCCTCCACTGTATGTTAAATACATGACAAAAAATGTTTTTGCCAATTGAAAGCATTTTGGACATTTATGATACACACACACACACACACACACACACACACACAATTTAAAATGTGTGCTAATCTCATAGGATCTCACGTAAATCAGATATCCTAGGTTGTCAGTGCGACGGCTGGTGAAGCCAATCAGGTTGCTAATGAGCTGTATGAGGGCGGGCTGTAATGAATGTCACAGGAAGGCACTAGTGTTCCTCACCCCTCCACCTTACCTTCTCATTAGACGCCTGCTATCACCGTCAGGTCTGTGAGTACTAGGGAAGTTGGGTGTGTGTGCGTGCAGTTTTTTTTTTAAATTGCTAAATATTTAGGCGGTGAAATCCATGCCTTGTTATGGACTCACTCAGTTTAGAAACTACAATCCAATCCTCCCCCCACTGTGTCGAGGAGCCAACTCTCCAAAGGGCTGGCCTGCTCTCCCCCCCTCTCCTCTCGCCTGCTAAAGGTGACGTTTCTTCACATGAGCTGACAAGTGTGAAATTACAATAGGAAGTGCTTCAAACCTCTGCCATTTACCCTCGCTCATTACCATTCACACACACACACGTGCAGACACACAACCACCACTACCAGTCTGGCTGATATGGTATCCTTTGCATGCAACCAGGTGCCTTTCCAAGGAAAATACCACACGTGTTTTACATGGCAGTGTTAGCCTTGTATCACCCATCACTCACACAGGCCTACTGAGCATCTACAGGATCCACAGTGCTGTGCCAAGGTCCTTTGTGCGCTGTGTATTGAGGTGTAAAGGTAGGGACAAAGGCCTTAATGCGGGGAGGGTAAAAAGCCTGGGATTAGAGCACATCCATACATCCATAACACAAGCCTCCGGTCTGGGGAACAGATCCATACGCTGCTCAAAGGATCACTCAGCCACGGGGTCTCACTGCCCCGGGGGAAAAGGTGAGGGAGGCACGGCCTCTTACTTTGAGGATACTGCTCCCCCCCCCTCTCTCTCTCTCCCCCTCTACCCCTCTCTCCCTCTCGCTCTCTCTCTCTCTCTCTCTCTCTCTCTCTCTCTCTGTTACTATCTCTCTCTCTCTCAGTTTGAATTGAACCGTAGGACTTTCTTGTTGTCTTCATGTTCTGGCTCTCTCCCACTCTGTCCCTTTGGCGCTCCCTCCCTCCGTCCCTCTCTCTCACACACTCTCGCTGTTTCTCTTTCTCCATTGCTCTCTCTCTCTCTGTCCCTATCTCTCTCTGACTCTCTCCGTCTCTCTCTCTCTGACTCGCTCTCCGTCTCTCTTTCTCTCTCTCCCTCCGTGTGTTGAAGGTTAGCCAGCAGCCTCTGTGGTCCCGGGGCTGAGGGGACGCCGGGCGGTCACGGCTCTTTGTCTTTGAGGACCGCACGCTGCGCCCGTATCGCTGCTGCAGCGTAATTGATACCGGCTCACACTGCTGGGCTTAACAGAGCCCCGCCGTGGACGCTCACAGCTGCAGGGCTCAGAGCGCCGAGATCACACACTCACACACACACACACACACAAACACACACACACACACACACACACAAGCAGAGAGAGAGAGAGAGACGCACAGCGAAACAAGGCGAAGCAGGCTGCCGGCGGGATGCCGGCTAAAGAGAAGGAGCGGAGCCAGTTAGACTCACACTAATAGAGATGAGCTGCCTGGTTAGCTGAACACAACGCTGGAGAGGAGGAGACCATGGTGTGTGTGTGTGTGTGTGTGTGTGGGGGGGGGGGGGGGTTCCCCTCAGGGAAGATGCTGTAAGATACCATACACTGGTTTTTAAAAAAGCATGCTGCTCACTGGTTTCAATGAGAGATCAAAAACCAAAATGTGATGAATGGAAAGGTTGGTTGGTTATGAATGGAAATGGTTTCTGATGGAGCGATCGTGTTGTCAGGGAGTAGACGGTAGATCACGCGGTAGCCTGTGTCTGGAGCATGGCTGCCTTCAGTCACTGCTCCAGCTCTGACCACCAGGACCTCAGGTGACTCCCCTCCTTAGCAACGGGCGCATTCCACCATGTCAGAGAGAGAGAGAGGGCCGCTCCGCCGGAATCTGGGCCACACCTGAGTGGAGCCAGCCAGGCCCCGGGCCCCCGGTCCCTGGCAGCGCCGCCCGCCATAAAACCCATCAAGGATCAGCTAGGGGGCTGGAGCGGAGGGCCCGGGCTCCTGACATTCTGTGACATTTAAGAAGTCGTTAAAGGTGTGAGCGCGGGGAGCGCCGCCTCCTCGGGCGCAGAGAGAGACCCTCCAGCGCTGTCACCGGAAATCACGCCGCAGCCCGGCGAACGAGCCGAGCCGGTGAGAGAAAAAGAGAAGAGAGAAAGAAAAAGAAAAAAAGCAAGAGGGAAAGAGAGATAATTCACTTTGCCGCTAGAAACATGTGCTTAGTATATGTTGACAAATCGGGTCCGTCGCAAAAAGTGTTTTTGAGCGGGAAGACGAGATGTGGACGCCCCAGGGGGGGGGGGGTACGATAGGCGAGGCTCTTTTTGAGTGCTCTTACCCGATGACGTGGGCTCTGCTCCGGGGCTGGCCTGGCTGCCTGAGGCCGTGCACCGTGTGGCCCATCTGGGCTGTGACTCAAGACACGCAGCGGGGGGGGGGGGCACTGCAGTGGAGACTCACCTGGCTTTACGAGCCTCCCCTCCCCACCAAAACACACACACACACACACACACACACACATAGCCATTACCAGGCCCCTGCCCGCGCTGCTGACAGCTAATGTCCTGCTATTTGTCCATCGCCGGCATCCGCCTCTATAAAGGAGGGCCGGTAAAGTGGCCCCGCTGCCCTGCGTCGTTAAGGGCCAACCCTGTCTTTACTGCAGGCAGTGTTTGTTTTAGGGGTGGGGGGGGGGGGTGGCTGAGTGTGTTTCAGGAGCAGCGATTAGCCCCCGGTCTCAAGAGGAGCGCTCAGGTTCAAAGACGACCCCACTCCACTGCCCCGCACTAACACACAAACATACACACACTCACCCCCCCCCCCTTTACACACACACACACACACACACACACACACACACACTGACGCTAAGAAGCTGACTTTGGCACTGAGGTAGAGGCTGGGCTGGGAATACAGGGGCCTGGGTTCAGCGCTTGAGGCCACGGCCTGCCTCTGTCTGCTGCAGGAGGAAGAGCAGCCTCCACCTCTCCTCTACACACTGACGCCACTACTGGAAGTGGGTCCTCTGGAATGAAGGGCTCAGTGGACATTCCTGTTTCTCTCTGCACCGCAGCGGCACAATAACGGCGTATCCCTTTACATACAGCGCAAATCAACCCTAATGACAGGCTATTATGGCACTGTGCCGTCATCATCAAGGTGATCTTCAATTCAACGCTGTCTGGCAGCAAACGACAGTGAATCAACCTGGCGCCGCCTCGGTCCCGTCTCCCCCTGCCTCCCCCCTGCCTCCGAGCCCTTCCCTGCAGCGACGCGGGTGTGTGTGTCGGGGGAGCTAGCCCTGCCAGCCCGGGGCACCGCGGCCCCCGCCTCTCAGCCGCGTTGATCCGTCTCAGCGGTGAGAGGGAAAGTCAGCCGGGTCACCGGTGGACCTCCTCCCATCAATCTGAGGCGCCTTGGCGCTGCGCGGGGAGGTCCTGACATGCCCGCACTGAGCGCCGAGGTAATGGAGTCCCGGGACGCCTGAGGGGACGTGAGTCACGGAGAAGAGGGATGGTGACAGAGTGACAAAAAAGGCCCCGGCATCCGTCCCAGCCCCGGCTCCCAAAACAGGCGCTCCCAGAGACAGGTCGACTTAATAACAGGTATTCCACGGCTGACAGCCGGCGGCAAAGAGGGGAGGGGAGGGGGGGAGTTAAACAGGCAGTAGATCTGTAACACCCTGCAAAGGCGCGACACCTCGACCACTTCTGCCTGAGTCTCACTGGCCCAAGTGCCGGTCTCACTGGCCCACTCCCTCTGAGCCAACCTGGGCTATACACGCTGCTTCATCAAGGGGCGGCAGTCCGTCTCAAACCGCCCCGGGACACACAGGCATTGCCCTCCCCGGGCCCCTCACAGCGAACCAGCCATACATCTAGCCGTGCTGACGGTTCTCCAACCCGGGTCTACTCAGGAGCAGCGGCTAGCACCGGTTAGGGCGCTGTACACTACGGCACATGGCTCACGTGCAACACGCAGACTGGGAGGCAGCGAGTCCCTGCCTCTTCTATGCCATCGTGGACGGCAGTGCACCCTCATGGGTAAACATTATGCGTTTAGCTTGGCATCCTCCAGCACCATAAATCAATGGGGTAATAGCATTTACAATAAATACATGAAGCCGCCACTGTAAAGAAAATAACGGGAGAGCGGGGAAGGGCCCTGCCGAGAGTTACCTTGGGTTTTTACTGCCACTTTGATGAATAATTCACAATGGCCCCCTCAATTATTTACATAAAGGTTATGGGGATGGGCTATGCAAACAGCGACCCAGCATGTTAGTGCCGTGGTGTCTCTTGATTATGGGGCAATTCTTTTTTTTTTTCTCTTTTAACCCTCACATGATAACTTCACGCCGCCTGGCGGGGTTGTTTGTTGCTTTATGGCTTTCATTAGGGAGGTAATCACCTGTTTTTCGTGGCGCCAGGCTATTTAGCGTAGCACGAGAGCTTCTGGCGCAGAGAGCGCTGCGGCCCACTGTGGGCCTTACGACGGACTGACAGCAGGAGAAAAGGACTGTAGCCAGGCTTACCTGGACCCGTCTGACTAGAGGGGCTAAACGCGGACATCTGCCGCCCCCCGTCCAATCCTCTTACAGTCAAGACCACCCCCTCTTAACCCAGACAATGGCAGGTCAATGGTGTCCCTGACATAGTGACGTGGCAATTAACTATGTCCATCGATTAGCCAAAAGCAGCTTATCTTAGCAAGGGTCAAGGAGCAGGCAGTGAAAGGCCACGTCTAGGGGCAGCCCACCATCATGTCACCACACAGTGAGGGTGTGTGTGCATGCGTGTGTGTGTGTGTGTGTGTGTGTCTGTGTGTGTGTAAGTGCGTGAGAGAGAATGTGTGTGTGAGAATTAGAGATGTGCATCTTCAGTGGTCTCATGATTTGATTACAATTCACCTGTCGATTCTGGATGTATCTGAATATATGCATCCCCAATTTTCTATATTACTGCACGTGACTACTTTTTCATCAAATTATACTGGCAGTCAGATAACAGTGTTTCCCCTTAAATGCATCGAAACACTGCGGTTAACAAAAAAATGTTGACAAAAGCAAAAGTTTTTTCTTTTGATTTAGCAAACGCTAGCCATCACAATTTGTGGTGTTATAATCTTATTCCCATGGAGTCTAAAGTTAGCTAACGTACTTACATCGTTATTCTAAATCCTAAATTCCACATTCTAGGATTACTCGTGCCTACACACGTTTTCGTTTTACAGACTCCATCATTATATGCGCTCCTCAGCCAAAGTTCAACGGTTTCTTTTTCAGGCTAATACTGTCATAGCCACGACATAACTGAACGATTTGTTTCTGAACTTGTTTTGGAACATCAGACAACCGTCTATAGACATAACAAATACAGCTAAAGCTATTACTTCCGATGTAGTTAAACAGAACCACTAGGCTAACCAAATTATGTCATTTGAGAAGGGGGCAAATATCGAGCACACAAAAAAATTGCAGATGCTGTTAGAGAAATAACGTTATCTTTTCAATGTTCTCTCACAATTCAAAGCAAGAGACTGACTTTGCTAACCATAGCAACTTCATTGTCCAGGCGGGGTCGGAAAATCTGTTAATTAGAAACTAATGGTGGGATCCTTATTTACTTTTTGGCCTTTATTTTCAACTTCGATTATGTTTTGACACTGAATGATGCAGAGTTGTCGCACGTCCGCATCGTGATGCATGGAAGAATCGAGAAATGTGCACACCTCTTGAATGTTTGTGTGAATGTGTGAGATATGTTGACATTTTCACCAAAGTTTTTCAAGTTTGTTCAAGTTCAAGACACATAAGCATTGAGGAGAAAATGAATGGCCAACTTAAAGCAATCGCCATTGGTGTAATATTGTCCCTGAACAAAGGTATATTATTGAAAGACTCAAGGCAAAACTTCAACAATCCCCCAAACAAGCTTGTTCAAGTGGTCGTGCCCCGGTCACGCTGACATGTTTGTGTGCTGTCTGGAGGATGAGCAGGCCATACGGGGCTCTGGAGGCTGCTCACTGCCCTCTCCTCTCTCCTCCTCTCTTAATGTGATGTAATGGACCTGCTCTTTACTGGGTGTCCATTAGGCCTCTGTCAGGCCGGATATTGGCAGGTATAGAGAGAGAGACAGAGGGAGAGAGAGGGAGAGAGAAAAGGAGAGTCCTCTTGAGAAGAATGAGGTTGTAAAAACTCGGATGACAAACAGGCTGGAAGAAGCTAATGTGATGGACTGACACGTTGAGATTTACCTTCCTGTGTTTGTGTGTCTGCCTGCCACCCGCCATTAAGAATCATATAATACCACACGTCTGGTCACTTTAGAACAAAAAGGAAAACATACGGTTTTTAGCGTATGTGGGACAGCTTTCTTGACTAAATTGTGCAAAGTGTAGTTGAATTAGAAGTACTAGCCACATATCAGGAATGTTTGATGGATATGTTGGCAAACTACAAATTGTTTCTGGAATAAAAATGAAGAAAAAAAACATATTACAGAACAGCAAACTCATTTTAAGAAAAAGAGGACATTAGTCGGCACATTTTCTACCCCTTCTCTTCTTGATCTTTCCCTCAACAGAGGAAAAAAAGAAAATAAAAAAGTGATAGATTGACAGAGGACAACAGGAAAGATAGCGAGAGCACCATGAGACAGCAGTGTGTAGAGGAAGCCCCAGTCTCCCTGTCACCGCACGCGACCCCACTCCCATCATTCAGACACACACACACACACACACACACACACACACAAACACACACCCACGTCCTCCTCCCGTCTCAGACTCTTGTTGGTATTAATTTATTGCATGTTCCACATGTTAAGTGTGTGATCCCCCAGGGGGCTGTTGCAGCAGAGGCAAACTCTCAGCAAATCTTGGTTTTCTCCCCTGACTGAGCGCTCGGTGGGAGCCATAAAAGCTCTCTGAGAAGGAACGGGCCGAAACAGCGACAAGGACGGCAACTCTAAACGGCTTCCTGTAGCGCTGCTGCAGCGCAAGACTGAGCACCGCTTCAGAGCTAAAGAGAGGGAGAACAAGAGAGAGAGAGAGAGAGAGTGAGGGAGCAAAAGGAAGCCTAAAAGGAGGCATACCGATAGAGAGAAAGAGAGGGAGAGAGAGAGACAGAGAGAGAAACAGAGAGAGAGAGAGAGAGAGAGAGAGAAAGCGAGGGAGAGATAAAGGGAGAGAGAGAGAATGAAAGCAAGAGAGACACTTAAAACAAACAGCTTATTGACTCTGTCGGGGCCGAGCGGCGGAGCGCTCATGTGGGAGCGGCGCAGAGAAGCGTGCCCCACTGAAGAGGCCCCACTTTAGTCTCCCAAAAACACAAGGCCCCCTTCCTGGTCCCCTCCCAGCCACTTAAGACCCCTACCCGCCCGGGGCACACTGAGGGGCCCTGTTGTCGGCACGTCTCAGGGGTCCAAACGCTGGCCCAGCAGACACTTTGAAAACACAGGGAGCTGCAGTGGAGACAGGGCTTTAAATCACCCACTGCACAAGGCCCCTGTTTCCCACAGCGGAGCACCAGGGGAGACCCAGCGGGAACACTCTGTGTACTCTCTCTCTCTATACTTAGAGACGGGCGTTTAGAAAGAACCTGAGCTAAGCTCCTCACAAATGGCAGCCAGCTGCAGCAGAGGTCATTTGAGCCGCGCGGCGTGGCGATGAGGAAGCTGACTGACACGGCAGGCTGGACCTATAAAAGGTGGGCACGGCGGTGGCAGAGGGAGCAGGGAAAGGCAACAGCGAGTCCCAGTGACGTTAGACCCTGAACTCCGCCATGTTCTCATAACCCAGACGATCTCTTCAGCCTTGAACAAGATCTCTCCCTGGGCAACACACCGGGGGTTTAATAAGGGCGTTTTGTGGCTACCCCCACTGGCCTAACTGAGGTGGACGGACAGGACCCTGACCAGGGAATCTGGAGCGGGCCAGACGATACTGTGACACCGGCTCGGATCGCACGCCGTCGGTTTCAGTTCCACTTGTCGCCATTTTGGCTCGCCGTCACCGCAGCATGGACGCTCAAGCAGCTGATCCCTTAACAAGACAAGTGTCCGTGTACACTACACAGACATGCAGTCATAGAAAAATATCCAAATATCCGTGTAATCCTGTCCGCGGCCGAGAATAAGCGCAGCTGTCGGCGCTCCGGCCATGGTAATGAACCAGCGTCTCAGGAGCCAATGGGCACTGTGCGTTTCATTAGCATGCTGCGCGCTCCGCCGGCCGTCTTGCTGTGCACCTAAATAGTTAATGGACTGGCCATCCGCTCGCCTCCCGTACGTCAGGAAGGGGGGGGTGGGGGGGGGGCGGCCTTTAGAAGTTTCCCTGTTAGATCAGGAAGTGTGACTTTGGAATACTGCAATATTCATGAAGTGCTTGGGAACTTTATACCCCGTGCCCTGGCTTTGAAGTCGGCGCGCTCTCCCTCCCGGATCTCACCCGCCTCCTCGCACAGACGCCATCCGTTCGACGGACAGTCATTGTAAAAAAGTAACCGGCGTGTCTGTCGGTGTGTTTTTATTTAAATGTTTCTCGTTTTCTGTTGCGTGTATGTGAATAGAGCCCTCATGTTCTAATGGTTTGTCTGCCTGTGTATTTGCAGGGGAACCAGGCATTCATGCTATTGAACACCAATCTGACCCACCCTGCTGGCCCAGCCCCAGACCCGTCCCCCTGGGCAGACGACCACAGACAGGGGGGCCTGCAGCCCCCTTCCACTCTCTACTGAGCTGAACTGCACATTCTGTGGCGATCAATGGCCAGAGGAGATATGGTGGAGGGGCTACTTCCAACAGAGGAAGGAGAGAGGGAGAGGAGGAGGAGGACTAAACCAGGAGGAAGGTAACGCTAGCCAGGCCCAGGATGCTGGCGGGAAGTCGGAGCGGTGCGCGCCCCAGCCAGACGCTCACCTCAGTGGAGGCAGCAGTACCCCTTTGAAGGAAACGATCAAATATTAAGGGGAAGCGGATACCTCGACTCGGCTGTCTGAAGTAATGCACCGGGCCAGGCCTCCCGTGGAATAGTGGGAGGGAGCGAGTCGTCGTCTCCTTGTCTCCCCTTGCTCTCCCTCCATCCCTCCCTCCCTCTGTCCGTCAACGGGGTAAGCCGGAGGTCACTGTGCCCAGAGCCTCACACCGACCCGGGGGATAGGAGCATGTCCGCAGACAGTAGCCTGGGGATACACTAACCGGTCACTCCCAGAAAGAGAGAGAGAGAGAGAGAGAGAGAGAGAGATAGAGAGAGAGAGAGGACTAAATCCTTGATGGGGATTTAACCCCCCTGCGGCTTTACCTCCCCCCACCTCCCGTACAACCCACCCACCCCACCCCCACCCCACCCCACCCCCTACAGAACTCCGGCCGGGACAGTTC
>JAVQIZ010203302.1:0-17043 GCA_036023535.2 Galaxias brevipinnis
AGAGAGAGAGAGAGAGAGAGAGAGAGGGAGAGAGAGAGCCAAGGAGAGAAAGGTGGTTAGAAAAGACAGACAGCAGGGCTTAGATAATGTAAATGAAGACATAGCAAGGTAGACAGAAGGGGGGGGGGGGGGGGGCTGAATGGGATGTACTATAGAGAGGGAGGTGTTGAGGGGAAAATTGGATATTTAGAAAGAAAATTGAGGCAGGTGGAGTCTGAGAGGCTATAGTGGCAGCGATAGAGGGGGCTGGGTGACAGAACAGATAGCCTAAAGAGAAAAAGAGATGATGAAGCGAAGAGAGAGGCTGATGTTGGGGATAAAGAGAGGAGGAGAGAGAGAGAGGAGGAGGAGGAGGAGGGGGGGTTGTATTGGTGGTGTGAAAGGCCTGGAGATAGGCTTAGATGAGCTAATAAATCACCTCGACCCAGGGACACGCTCTGGTGAGGGGGCGCTGACATCATTGGTCTGCCACAGGCCTGGCCCATTCACTTACTCTGACTGACAGTCTTGCATGATGGCTGTTCAGACCACCACACACGCGTCCGTGCGCACACACACATGCACGCGAGTCGGTGCACCCACAAACACCCACACCCCTACTGTAACTTAGCTTAAATTTTTGGAGAAATAGCGCCTCTCATGATGCCAAAAAAGCTTCAACAACAGCCCTTTATGGTCAATGTTAAGCATCATGTATGTTGTTAACTTAATGTACATTTTAAAATGTATTTTTACAAATAAAATAACACAATGAAACTAGAGTTGGACCTTCCCCTCTACTCCAACTCACAGTATTCATCACTGACTAAAACAAGCCTGGTAAGGTTGATAGGGCGATGGTAGCACTTATTACCATACTGTAGATAAGTGGCTCTAATACGTGATTTTATTATTTATTATGTTACGTATTTTGGCATGGTGTTTCCAACATGGTAGCACTTCTAGTTGGTATCTATCTTTAGTTACTGGCAAACGTTCAGGTGACCACACCTAGTTTAGACCTGAAGCAAAGCATTACTGCTCAGCACTCAAATATTATGCTCTATAAGTCTTGTAGTGACTTCATATGAATCCTCATTAAACTACTATTGTAGTTAAAAAGGGCCACTCACTCATATCTGAGAGTACTACACTACTAAGAAAATAGTGCAATCTTCTGCCATTGGATTATTTATAGATGAATGATGGTCAGTGTGGAAAAGAATGAGTCTCCTTTTGCTTTTGATTCATTGACCCCCCCTCCACACACACACACACACACACACACACACACACACACACACACACACACACACACACACACACACACTCCAAGTGTGGTCCAGTCTATGGCTCCCAAGTCTATAATGAGGCCTCAGGATGGGTCTACCACGGAGAATAGAGCATTGAGCCAAGCTGGCCTGCGGTTGTATCCAGACGCCCACCTTTCCTGAGCCAGCTGCCCAGGCCACACTGCGTAGGCCCTGGGTGGGATGGTCGTAAGGCTGGGTCATTATGGAGGGACGGTGGAATTTTGGGAGCGCTCCTCTAGATGTGGTATGTGTGGGACACTATATAGCGTGGTCACTCATTTTGGGGCCACAACGAAGCAAAAGCCACTGTTTCTGTTGCTTTTCTACTCCCTTGTTGTGCAGTGTAGTTCGCCACATGCAACATGTTGTAAAAAATCGTCATTGTTTGTGTTGTCCTTTACATAAAATAGTGGAGTTTAAAGCCAAGACAGTGTAAAAAAAAAATTATAAATTTTTTTTGTCAAAACGCACACACTCACACAGCATAGCCTTAAAGGCAACCCTCCTGTTTATACAATAAGTGCGCCACAATGACCTGACAGGGGGAGCTCAACGCTACACTGTATTTTGCTGTGGCATGGCGTGGCGCAAGCCGGGACACTCCCTGTCTCTGCTGTTGCCTGTCAATGCAAGGTTCACCACTTGGACCGTGATCTGCCTTAATCAACGGTAGGCTTGAGGTTAAAGCACGGGAGATGTTTATGTCTTGTGTACTGCATTTATACTGGACACACCTGTATTTCAGATGTGGTAATGGCTTTGGGATTGCGCTAAACATAGGTTTGCTACAATGCATCACTATATTACAGAGAAGAATACCCTAGCTAGAAAACTGTTTTGGATAGTGAATACATTCCAGTGTGTGAAATCTTGAAAAACTCTACTGTGAAAAGAATATTCATATGTTGTTTACCGGTTCCTAAGACTCCATGCACCCTCTCCCATCTCTTTTAACCCAAGGTCTGTGGCTATTGAAGAAATGGCCAGAGGCTGCTTGTTAATGCTATTATGAATTCTCAATAATCCTCAACCTTGTGTAAAATGGGCTGAGAGGACGCCTAACAAATTTTTTAAAGATATTTCTACAAAACTCGTACTTAATCTAGAACTGTTCAGTCTTTCATCGCATGATCCATAATGTGTCATTTGAATTCGAAACCTATTGTACCTCTCCACTCTGTGCCAGCCAAAGTCAATCTTGTTCCCAGAATGCTTAAAGAAATGCTCTTATAGTTTATCTACATTTCTTACTGAAATGATTAACCCTCTTTAACATTTTTCTTTTCACCTGCCTCTGATCCGTCAGTTAAGTAAGCCATTAGACAGGTCGTGTTTGCCTTTTCTTCTCTCCCCGTCGCTCCATTTCTGAAAAAAATATAGCTTTTTTTCCTTTCTATGTCTGAAATACAAGATTGTAAGGAATGGCTGTTGCTTTTTCACTCTATAGCTGAGACTTTTATGACAGCAGAGAGAGAACGAGAAAAATCTGGAAACGGTGTCCAAGGGTGCTGTGTTTTAAGTCGAATTGATGTCAGCCTGGCAAGAGTTCTCCTGAGAGCCAGACAGCCACAGTTTTAAGCAAAGGTTCTGCTATTCTTTCTTGTCAACAACAGTGTATGTAGAAGCCTGATAGTTCTTTAGCAGTGCACTCATTCTTCACTGCAACCATACTGTTTCATACACCTATCAATCAGCAGGAGGCTAATTTCAAGATAATCCTTGTCCGTAGTAAACGCAGCATATACAGCTTTTGTGGTTGCGTTGCAGTTAGAAATAATGTGTTAATGGTAAATGGAGACAGCGCTGTGCTTATGGAGACGTTGTTATCGTGTCTTTCACAAGCATGGAGACTAGCCTAGCTTGTGAAGCTAATGCCCAGGCTAGGTTTAAGTCAAAGGCACCACAGGCTTCCAGCTATGAATCAAAAGAAGGATGAGAAAACATAGCTCTTTTGACTGCCTGCTCCCTAATTCTCTCTCTGGCATGCCTAGCCTGATGTTAAGTGGCTTCTCAAGTTTATCCAGTGAGGTCGGAGGGAAAATAAAAACATCACACGAGAGCTACAATTACAGCCCTTGAACATGACAAGCGTCTGTTTTTGTGCTTTGACTGAGGGCCCATTTTTAATGGGTGGTTGGGGCTGCTACGTAAACAAACAGTCGTGGGGTTGGTATAACCTCAACTGCTGGCGCTAGCCGGCCTTAGCCAATGAGCCAGCCAAACCCAGCCCAGCCTAGCCAGTCAGCCAGTCAGCCAGCTAGCCAGCCAGCTAAAGCAGCAGTGGCAGGCAGCAGCAGCAGCAGCAGCGGTTTTGGTGGTAAGGTAAATTACAGCATGTAGGAGAGCTGTGGTTTTTACACAGCAGACTCACACACTCATGGCCTTCCTTTTTTCTCTCTCTCTCTCTGTCTGTTAAATCCGAACAGTACATACAGCTCTGTGATGGATTAATATAGCATTAAACTTTAGTTGGCACGCCTTCATCTACCTCGCAGACACACACTCACTTTCTTTCTCTCTTTCTCACTCACACACACACACAAACACACATACGCACACACACACACACACTCACTTGGGTGGCCCTTTTTCCACAGCTGTTTACGAGGCCACATACTAACATTGCCAATGGCAAGTGCCTAAACTTACTAACCTCATCACAGGCCAAATAATTGGGTCTAAGTCCTTTGGGAGGATGTAAGCCAATGGGATCTCATTATACTCAACATAAAAGCACTCCCATTAGGCTATATTTGCATGTTACATCATTCTGTATTCGTCTTCGTTCTGTAGCCCAGGGGCCTAATCAGCCAATGAATTAGATACAGACATCCTATTAAAACAGTGAAATATGTAAACCATTGAGGGTGTTGACCAAAGGGTTGTATGGTGTTGTTTAAGACTTGGGAATAACACATGGCAAATGGTGTGAACAGAAAAACAACTTTTGGAGCTTTTTTTTACGCTAACATCCGCATAGCTGTTGAAAGTATCTACGTTAGATAACCATGGCCTGAAAAGCCAGATCTACAGTTTCAGGTAACACAGTTGAGTGGATCGTCTCTAGTGCTCCGTTTGCACTGAACGTGTTTAAACAGTCTAATCTTTCAATAGCCTTCTTTTGTTTGAACTGGTTCCCTTCTGCTGGTGAGTGGGCTTCCTGTATAGCAGATGTATACATACTCCACATGCACATCCGCATGCACGTTTATGTTTTTAATGGGTACTTCCAAAACCGTTCCCAGACTCGTGTAAACACACCTAAACAGAACAATAGCAAATACATCAAAACTGATCTCGCTCACAAACACACACTCTCTCGCGCACACACCCACACACCTGCTGCTGCTCGTCCTCCCCCACAAAGCTCTGTGCTAATGAATGGCAGTCTACTGTAATTACTGTTCTCACACTGGGACTTCTCGCTCCTTACTCCTCTCTCCCTTGACATGGTGTGTGTGTGTGTGTGTGTGTGTGTGAGAGAGCGAGAGAGAGAGAGGGAGGTGGGGGTGTTAGCACCGAGAACTCTTTCTCTCACACGCACAGTGCTCATTAACAGACTTGTCTGCTCTTCCTCTTACTTCCCTGTAGTGTGACATACATACACTACACACCCTCCTCGTACTGTAGAAATACAGCAAATAGCTTATCTTTCAATCTTATAATGCATACGGCATGCATCATCAATATACCAGGAAACAGTTAATCCTAAACCAGATGAAAAGCAGAGACAAACAAGGAACAGTAAGCTACTGTTGTGCTCTCCCACACCTAAATTGCACATAGACGTTTGCACACTCTGCCATGTGGTTGCTGAGGTATTCCGAAATACAGCTTCGTCTGTGACGCACTCTTGGTGTTGTACCATAAACTGTCTCTATGCCGTGATGACCTCCTACACCACTTCCTGTGTGTGCATGCGTGCGTGTGTGTGTGGTTGTGTGTACATGTGTGAATGTGTGGAGTCTGCAGTGCAGTCTCCCCCTGGGGCTGAGCATGAGGCTAAGTGGAACACAGAGAAACAGCTATGTCTCGAGAAAGAGGATGCTGCTCTCATTGTCTGCAGCTCACAAACAATAGCCACCTGTATGACCTAAAGCGCAAAGTAAATTAACAATTTGAATTTGTGATATCATGTTCAGCCCCCTGGAGCTTGATTGGTGTCTACTGCTAATCTGTCGCTGAACCTACATTATGTGTATAGTAATGTTGAAATGGACCAGTTATGTTACTCTTGAGGCTGATTGATGAAAAAACTGACTAGCCTGTCTCATCAAATAATAATTGTTAAAGTTTAAATAAATATCTATGTGACTGTAAGATACATCACGTTTGATCGGTGTTAAATTGTTAAATTAACGCTAAATTACTATGGCATCAGTATGATTAATGAAGTAATTAATCATTTTTCTAAAATGTTTTCTGAATTCTAGTAGGACTACGCATGCATGTTAATAAGACCGATTAGCGTGGCGGAGATGGAAGGACTCGAGTCAATTCGCCGTCTGGTGTTCTCTGAGGGAGTTGTTTACCTAGCAGGCAGTGTTTGCCAGAGCCACCCTACAGCTAGAGGGGCTGTCGGATGACACAGTGGGGCAGACAGACAGAATGGAGGCACTGGCTGAACCTTAAAGTCTGCCGTACTACATGTCTATGGATTTCTCTCTGTGTGCCTGACCTTTGGGGCCGCCTCGGAGGCAGGTGGGGGAGGGGCAAGGGCAGGGACGAGCAGCCCACTGAACCACCGGCCAGTCAATTGTTCAGCGGACCCGAAAATGTGCTCTCAGATCCCTGCCTGACATGTTGTCCTGTGGGCTTAGGGGTTTGTGTTTACGTGTGTTTGCCGGTGTGCGTGTGTGTGTGTGTGAGAGAGAGAGAGAGAGAGAGAGAGAGACTGTGCCTGTGTGATGTGTAGACGGTTGGTAGTGTAGACATGTAAGCAGAGTTTGGGAAAACTGAGTGACAGCAATTCACACTCATTATTCCAGAATGGCCAAGAGGATACAACGCTTGAGCTTGAGTGTATGATTATTATTTCTGAATATATGCCTGTGCGGCTCTCCCTGCATGCATTGGTCTGCTGTGTGTGTGTCATGCGTCCATCAGTGTGCCTGTGTGTGAATCTCCTAGGGCAGCGATGCATTCTGACAGTCCTAGAAGCCCCATCACATCACTGTCACACTACTTCATGGCTCGAACGAGGGATGGAGGGAGCCCTGAGGGAGGAAGGGAACTACCCAGACATCCATTGTTTGCATGGGACTCATTCTGAAAAGTGCTGCTGCACGCTGTTCCTCTAAGGGACAGACGGAGTGCTTCTGACGTCAAAACCTCTCCCCATTTATGATATAGGAGTGTCCCCAAAGTCAAATACATTATTCGGAAGCATTACCATAACAGCATTTAAAATGGCTATTTCTCCAAGATGACGTAACCATTTATACTTGAGATCGTAATTTTTATACATAGGCCTATAAACTATATTTTGGAAAGGAATCGCTTCTCTTTTATGCTCATACTCTTCTATTATACAGTATTTTGGGGGGTTAATTGCAGCTACTCTATGGATTAAAACGTGTGAGAAAAGGGCTTTGTGACTTCAAAATAATTGAGCGGCACAAATAAACAATAGAGTAACATTTTTCTTTTATTACATCATTCACATTGGCACCTCATATATAGAAAAATGCTATAAAAACATGGCATGTTCTGTTTTTCCATTTAAAAAAAGATACAACAAACAAACATACATACATACATACATACATACATACATACATACATATACACATACATACATACAAACATATACAGATCATTTTGATTGTTGAACAGATGTAGATTGTGGTATCTCCACATAATTGTATTGCAATATTACCTTACTCGAGAAAACTTCACATTGGATTTTCTCTGAGGTAAATCCATTATCTAGTCCATCAGCTTACCGAATCATAATATTCTGCTCAAATACATCTGATGATATTGTTATAAAATCCTTCAAAGCTATCAGGCAGAAATCATTTTATCACTTGTAATTCATTACAATGCGCTGTGCAGCCTTGTGTCATTCATTCAATTGTAAAATTGTATGCTTTACTGCACCATCAATACATTTCCACCCACATAAAAGTGTACATATCAGCCTCAATATATATTGCAGTAATACACTATGAATGCAGATGCACCAGAAGGACTCAATGGTTGCTAAAGCACCTTTACATGGCCTTTGCAGACATATCCAAGGTATACTTATTATTACTATCTTATAGAAAAGGCAGCTCAGCTTATTCACAGCGCCAGGTGTTTGTTTGTAGAAGGCAGTGAAAGGCCTTTGTCTAACTCCAGGCCCTGCTCTGTCATGACAAAGAAGCAGACATTGACTTCCTTAGGCCTATTACATTATATAAGATAAGATGAGAAGTTTTTTGCCTACCAATCAGAGTTGGGAGAAGAGGACACCGTCATCTTCCTGCTTCACAGCGCATGTTCCCATGCACGGTGAGATTCATGTTCTTCGACTTCTCCAGTGAGAGCAGATATGTCATTGGGGTTTTCAAGTGGGCCCCTTCCATCCTGCATGTTTCCTTAATTTGAGGCCACGACACCTTCAGAAGGCTTACGGTGAGCAATGACGTCTTAGTGTCACCCCCTTCTATATCTGCTTTCTGTACCGCTAGACAATCAAAAGTTAAGTTGTGAGATATCTCTACTCTATTTGTGCAGGCAGCTATGCAGGGATACTTACCATCACCTGAAAAGAAAATAATCTTTCCCTATTCCTGCAGGCTTGGTGTATGAAGCTCTGCAGAAAAGCTTACCTTTATACCTTTGTCCTGAGATGAAACCGCTTTAATTAGTTTTTTCAACACGATGTTCTTTACTTTTGCGCCCATATTAGATCCTTCCTCTTTAGCCACAGCCACTAGCTACTTCTTTCTGCTAAATCTGACAATGCTGTTTTATGGTCTGGCGCAGTTCTTTGCCACAGATCTCTATTTCCTTTAATCGTTTGGTCCACAGTATCCAACTTCCATGGGACACGCCTTTGTTCTCCAGCCTCACTGTTCTGCTTCTTCTGCTAATTTAATGTCAGTAGCAGTAGTGGACCCTGAGATTTGACCGTGAGTATGCAGAAAACAAAAATATCTATAGTTTCCTGAAAAAAAAATATCCAAGAAACAAATTAGCAAAGAATAAACTTTCGGAAATCAAAATGGTCACTTCATAAGTTCAAGTTTCCCACTTCATGCTTTACCTTTTCATCCATATTGATTTAAATATGACAGCCATTTTCTTTTGTGTGTGTATTGGATGCTGATATTGCATGAACGGCTTTAGAGAAATGTCCAGTGTAATAATCATTGAAAAATAAGACATTTACAATGTCAACTTAATATGGTGAAAGATGGATGAATAGTTGGCCAGTACTTGGGGTTTGTATGCTGTACATGTTATGGGTATTGCACCATCACAGCCTTTTTAAGTGCCTCTATGTTACTTAAGTTAATCTTCTATTGACACATTTTATGGTCCTAAATATTGAGGGATGACCTGGAATATGTACCACACTGGCCAAAAATGTGTTACATGCCCTAAATATGTGAATCACAAATGGCCAAAATACATGTTGACTCCTAGGAGCCCAATCACATCATTCCCTCAAGCGTTTAAGTCACAGTGCTATTTGGGCAAGAGCTAGAGGGAGTCTGTAGATATTATAGGTCAGGGTAGGTATAGGGCTATATTAAACTACAGCTTGCAATGCTCTTAAAGTTGATATTTTATAATATCTTTTGAGTCTGTGTTGTTTTCTGCTTGTCTTACAGGTTTCAAACCATTGTTCTGACTCTCCTTTTTCTATATGAGCCTTCAGGCAGCTGTGTAACCGTGGCGACACCTGCACCGATCTTATTAAGATCTCCGACAGCTAAGGGAGCAACTCACTCAGCCTTGGCAACAGGGCTAAGTGGCTCTCAAAGGAGACCAAATTATAGTGTTGTCTAAGGACACCCGAGTGGAAGCTAGCAACCCACACCGCCCTAACCCTCAGGAGTCTAATGCCTAAGCACTTTGACGCCATGATTGTTTTCTCAGCGAGGATAGAGTTTTTCCTTCTCTTTTCTATCTCATAAATTGCCAATAAACTGCACAATTACTTAACAAGATGCTGTCCCAGTTTCTGATATGAATTCCAGGTCTAGGTTTAGTTTTCGTTTCCCAAATGTGATGTTTGGCCTTCCCTGATCAGCACTGTTCTAGTAAATGTGAACTTTTGGAGTAATGATTTATGAAACCACACTGGGTAAACTTTCATGACATCATTTCCTTTTCTGGCACGCTGTGTCCCAGCTGTAATTGTTATCAGTTGCATGTCCAATTGTACTTGCACCAGCTCCCCCATCTCTGAGCCAAGATATGAGGCGCGACACTGTTTTGGAAAGCGGTAGTGTCGTGAACTGAGACAACTTGGACATTTTGGCTTGTTCGGCTTGTCAACTGCCGCTTTCAATCGAAGCTAGCCGATCTTGTGAAAGTGTCCAGATTGTGCCTGCACTTTTTCACCCAATCCTTTCATGTCTTGGCGGCTGAAGGAACTCAAGAAAAATCTCCCAGATACTATTGGCTCTCTCCACTTTTTCTAAAAATGTGGAGCACAGATGGCCAATAGTTACTTTTGTGTGTGTTTATAGGCTTTGGCAGGAATACGGGCGTCTCAAACAGATTAGTGTAATTTTTTACCATTTAGGATTATCCATCAAATCAGAATTCAGAGCAGACGAGGACATTTCTGTAAATGGAAAGTAATGAAAGCGTAGTCTGTACACTTTCTGGTATGCATTCATAAGATGCACATGTTAATATACACTTTACTATAATTTACTTAGTTCATGATTTGTTTATGATAAATATAAATACCAAAAGTAATGTTTTTGCCGTTGCAAGTCATTTGAGGAACACACAGGAGTAGCATGCATTTGTAGTTAATGAATTAAAACAAAAGTAAGTAGCAGTAAAGTGCCTGGCTCAAAGGCGCTCAAACACTGAAGACTGATAATGAGCCGGACTTAACCAGCTTTATTGCAGTTACTAGTTGCCCTGTCTTACCTTAAGCCATCCTTAGTCATATTATCCAGGGAACAAGATATAACACTTAGGTATTAACTCGCCATTAGTGCTGTTTATGATAATTGGTTGGGGGAGTTGTAAAGCTATTTGCATGGTAAGCTTATAATTAGAACATTACAAGAAAAATCTGTTAGAAATCTTCATTGGCAGAGACAAATAAGATTCCCGCCTTTAAACACAGAGATGTATTAGTTCCATTAATTTGTGTTGATTTGCCTAATCATCCTCCGTCTCTGTCAAGCAAAGATTATACTGAGATGTTTATGGCCTTGGCACTCAGCAAACAGAGATGTTATTGTTATTCCGAAGCCGGATAATCATACCCAGAGTGCCGGATGCTTAATGAGGTTAAATAGAGAACGAGGCAGTGCTGCAATCAATGAGTCATCAATCAGGAATTGGCAGAACACACATCTGGGAATGATCCTGACCAAGTCAGGTCTTGAGCACGCCAATATCTATTGAGCGGCCTTGCTGCCTTTGGCCCATTGAAGGGAATAGAAGAAGAGCTGTGGGTGAGAGCAAAGACTTCTGGGAAGCTGCCTCAGGCTCTTTGTGTTTAACTGCTGAAACCCAACCTTGGTCTGTTTGATATCTCCTTGTTTCAGAGTGTTGCTGTTTTCAGTTGTTCCTCTGCTCATCTCACCCCCTCTTCCCCTCGGTTCCTTTGAGCGCTCCCTGACAGGAGACACTGTTTCTAAAGCAATCCATCGCTGGTGAAGGAGTGGGTTTATTTTTAGCCAGGCTCCCTGTGTCAGTCGCTGAGTGTAGAAGGGCCTGTGTGAAGTCAATTTGTGCCCAGAGGGGCCTTCGTGTATCTGTGTGGCGTAGAAGAAAATAAAAAATATTTTCCAGGGGAGGTCATGGAATTAACATTCAGAAATGTCTCATAGCTGCGCCTACAGAGACAGATAGCCTTTGTTTTTTTGCGCTATACGTGAAAGTGTGATGGATTAGCATGGCAGGGAATGTTGCCTCTACTGTCTCTCCTTTGTTTATTGCTGTAGGGTTTAGATGAAGGTGCAATGGAGAAAACTTGGGAAGAAAACAATGAGTTATGGTCTAGCTTCACAGCCAAAACTTCTAGTAATGTTTGAAAATAAAGATATTGATTGAAATGTAAAACTAATTATGAGAATGTGAGAATATATGTTCTTGTGGGCTTGTCTTCGGTTGGGGGGAACCACTTCCTTCCTTGAGGTGAAGAAAAACAACACACCCAATACCCCCACATTTGTAGGGCTCAATTAGTATGTCATCACTAAAGGGGGGACTGCATTTCGTTGAGTAGTATCAGGTTGTCTGTCTTGACCTGAAGGTGAACCTTATTGGACCCCTTCTAGAACATGTGGAACCACTCTTATGTGTATTTTTTCTTATCTTGGCCCAGTACCCCTTCTCTGTTAGTGCTTATCTGCTTTTCCCTGGCCAGAGCCCTAACCTATTTATGCACACAAATACATGGATTATAGAAGAATATGACACAAGATTGTGATACATTTAAGAAATTTCTAATAGATTTTTTTATTGCCGGCTAACTTATAAATGACCACTACAGCGTAAGCACACAGAACTGTGGGTTATTGTCTCGGAATTTAAAAGTCTTTAGTCTGACGTGTTTTTGTCACCATACTTCTTTTTCAATAGAACTACATGTTTCAATCTTATTCATTGGTTACCCTCAGGGGCAAGACCAGCTCTAGTCAAAGGAAACAACTATTCTGGAGGCAGTTTAGTATGTTTAATAACTTCCATACATGGTACAAATTTGTACAAAAACTATCTGTGAGGAGAGTTTAAATTATACACAGGGCTAAGAAAAAAACGTCTAACTTAATTATCACTTCCATTTACAAACTTCCTATTATTATAATAGGTTTCCTTGACATGAACATAAATATGTACATCATTTAATTTGTAATTGAACTGTTTATCAGCAGCTGCTTTTATCACTGGTCACTGTTTAAAAGCCACAGAAATTTGTTTTTTTTTACCCAATGTGGTGTATGTGAAATTCAAAGAAAGGCATTTTGGTCAATATTGACATTGGTTTTTAACTCCTTCCCCTTTGATCCATTTTGTTCCTCTTTAATCTTTATTGGGAGATGTGCCAGAATTTTCTTCTTCACATTAACACTGCCCCTGGATGCCAACAACACTCTGGCACTGATTAACACATGATGATCTTCAATAGGTAGCCTGTTCTGTGTAAGGCACAGCCTGATTGCTTCATACTGCTTCTAACATGTATAAATAGTGCATCTATTGTATTTTTTATGTGTGTCGTGCACATGCATGTGTGTGTGTGTGTGTGTGTGTGTGTGTGTGTGCATGTGTGTGTGTTAAATCTCCATGTCACGACCCCTTTGGGGCTGTTGATCACGTTTTGTCACAAACTCATCTTCTCAGGCCCAGGAGATGGAGTGGGTCATGAAGTGGCTCTGTCATTCACCGACAACAACCACTTGAACCTGCGGCGGCTGAGGAGACCCAGGTCTCCCCAAATCCCAATTAATGAGAGAAAGGCTTGAAGAGGGCGTCCTTGACTCTGCCTGCAACAGCTTAATTGCAATCTCTGAGGCCCCCCTGGCTACAACCTTCCACACTCGACAACTCTGCGTTCCTGATTGAACTGAAAGCCCTCCTTTGCATATTCATTCAGCTCTTAGTGAACCTATAGGAGGGACACATGTCGACTGAGAAGAGGTGTGCAGGATACTCAGTCAACTTATCTGAGGGATAAAATATCCATTATGTATCTGCAGCATTCAGCTCATTGTGCGAGTGCATAATTAGAACCAGGGTCAACAATCAGTCACAGAGATATAATAAGCAAATTGAGATAAATTTGTGTTTGCTCCTGTGGGATATAACCCTGGGGTTAATTCTCAATGGGGTTTTAATATGGATAAGAAAATAATCATTGTATGCAATGTATTTTCTACTTGAACTTGGATCTACCATTAGAAACCTACTGCATGGATATTATGGAAGAATATTGTAATCACTTGGCCAATGCTAATGCATTTATATGACATGATCACATGTAACATTTTTATAATACTAATTTGCAATAGTTTTAGCCTTAGACACACCATTACATCATCTACAGGGAGAGAGATAACATCCTTAGTATGATTTAATGACAGTTTACAACTTAGGGATCGCTTGGCATTGTGCAATGAATTGTGCATCTGTGCAACTGCATTATTAGCAAAAGCTTTAACCTGTCACAAAAAGACAAATGGATGTGAGTGTTGACAGTCTGTGAAAGTTGTTTGTCATGCTCATTCATAGATGTTTGTCCAGTTAATTGCAAGAATAACCATGTCTGCGCATGTTGTCACACTTCTGAGCAATTCTGTACGTTGAATTGCATGCGTGTGAGTGAGTTAATTGATGCAAACAATAACCTTTAAACAGTTCATTTTAAAGGGACCCTATTATGTTTTTTGGGTTTTCACCCTTCCTTTAGTATGTTACATAGTTTTCTGTGCCTGTAAAAGGTCTGAAAAGTTACCAAGCCCATAGTCCAAGCCAAAGGGAGCAACTCTCTCTCACAGAAATCACTGGTCCTGAACTGCCTGAAACGCCTTGTTTGTAGTCCGGCGTTTTCTTCAGTAACTTATCTACGTCACTAAGTCATACATTTGCATAATGCCCACATAGCGGCTAGTTTGGCACACCCTCAAACAGAGCCAGTCAGAGCAGAGGCTGGGAATTTGGGATAGTGATTTCGCCATGTCGAGAACGCTGTTTTCGTCAGTGTGAAGGCAAATTCCCTTTGTTTGGCCACCTGACCACTCAGAGCAGACAGGCCTCGTCGGGAGGGGGGCCTTAAAGAGAAAGGAGCTAAAATGGAGTGTTTCAGACAGAGGGTGAATAGAGGTGCTACAGAACAAGCAGTTTGGAAAAAATAAATTGTCTATTGAACATTAAAACGCGTAAACCTATTCAAGTAGAACTCCTAAATAAAGGTATGGACCTGAAAATGAGCATAATAGTGTCCCTTTAAGGGAGAGAGTGGAATATGTTTTCAGCTTTCTTGTTTCCAAATTGTGGCACAATCTGTCTTCCAATCAAAGTAAATGAGCCATCATCACTTGTCACAGATCATGAGGGGTTAAAAGAGATTGGTGGGGCCATAGTAAGGCTCCCATGATTCCTTTTTTAGAGGTGAATGCCTGTCTAATATGGTGTGAACCAATTAATCAATGTGTGAAGTGCATCACGGGCATGACTTCTTCCCTTTGTTAACATAATACTGGCTTTTTTGAAAAACAAGGAACTGAAAGCCCATTTCTGCATAAATAATGCAAATTAGAGAAATACATTTGATAAAAGGTTATGGTCTCATACATCTTTATTCAAAGCGACACATGGCCTCTCTTCAGCCATACCAAATCTTAAAAGCCTTTCCCAGGAGAGTGCATGGAGGTGGATGGCAGTAAGGAACAGAGGGTGTTTTGTCAGAAGATGAAAGGCTGCAGCAAATTATGAATGATTCATTGTAGAGAAATGGCACTTTGTAGGGCAGGGGGAGGCAATCAAAACATCGAGGTCCCGACCTCAGGAGGATGCTGAAGGATGCCAATAGCAGTGGGTCTCTAGATGGCTCAAACTCCTGCCCACTGCCGCTGTCCAGAGAGTGTTCTAAATGACCGGTTCTTTTTGCTATGGCTAGCACTAGCAAGATTGAGATGGACGACCACCACTTTTCATTTCCCTGAAAAGCCCCAATCAGCTAGCTCAGTGCTTTACGCTTTCTGCTTAGCCAGTGGCATTCCAAATAGCCTGGCAATGCAGGGCTCTTAAAGATTTACAACAAACACTTTAGTCCGCCGCCACTAATTGGCTACTGAAGAAGATGCCTACAGAATAAATAGTTTGACTACTTGATCTAGTTTTTTTTTAAGTTATGACAGAAATATTGAAAGTGTATATGTATGTATCTCCTATGAATAGATAGAGCATGGAGAGGATGTTACTGTCAGATGTTCACTACTACAGAATAGTTTACCTGATCATCTCAGGTCAATAAGACCCAAACCAGTGTTTGCAAAGGGTTATTTTTGGACAACCCCCATAAGCCTTGCTACTAGTTTTAATGGTTCCTGGCATCCTTGGACTGCGTGTCAGTGTCTGTGATGATGCTGTGATACCTCCTCTAAGCCCTAGACATAGTCATCAGCTGTCTGAACACTGTGTTGCAACAGAAACTGTTGCTGAGGCCAATGCATTCCTCCCCTGTGACATCACCTAATCTTGACGGCTCTGGATGCTTAGGCTTCACTTAATTTATCTATATTGTTAACAACTGATTGGGGATGATCAGATCTCGAGACTTATGTTACAACATGTCAGCACAATTGTCTAAACACAGTCAGCCAGCAGTTGGGCACGTTAGAAGGTGTTTCCTATTCCTTGCATATTCTATGGCTATCAGCGTGACAGTTTCACAGTCTGAAATACTTTTGTTACACACTCATGGGCACACACACACACACACACACACACACACACACACAGACAGGCAGACACTTACACAGTTTCTAGTGACAAGAGACAGGCCCAACTCAGAGTTAATTAAGTGCTTAACCTCAAATGGGCTTTTATGACATGATGGACTGCCAAGCAATAACGCCTTGGAGTGTTGGAGTGGGCCACTTTCAGGTGGTGCTTCTCCTTCTCTCCCTCGCGCACACACACACACTTTTGTCTTCTGATTAGCCGTTGCTGTCGAACATGCCAAATGGGCTGGCACTATGCAGGTTTAGAGCCATAAGTGGAAGCTTTGGTTCCATTTAGCTAAGGATGTGCTGAAGCCACATCGAGGGAAGGAGAGAGAGATCTGTTCAGAGAAAACCCTGATGGTGGGATGGCAATACTCAGGGAAGTCAACATATTCAGAAAACAGAGATACGGGATAGGGGAAACACTGACAACGATATAACTTTAAGTGGGCCGCTTAGAGGTATCAGCAAGTGAGCTGTGTGTTTGTGTTGGCAAATGTAGTGTCTAGGATAAGGGTGAGTGTCGAGGAAGGTTTCTGTTCTCTCAGACACTAACGTGGGGCACAACCCCATTGCAATGTGCTGATTTGTGTGTATATTCTGTGTTCTTCTGTCTGACCCTATTGTTAAAACAATAACTGCTGTACTTAAATAACTGTGCAGTATTTAACATTTTCTTTCACATTAAGGATCATGGATAAAAATGTTGAAGACATGGAAAGTGGCAGCTCTTGATCTGGCCAAACGATAGCTTTCTTTTGTACAGTAGCTGTAGGGCAAATATTCTGCATCGTTACTTGATGACCGACAAACTGAGCAGACCTGTCATTTTACTCCAGGGTGA
This sequence comes from Galaxias brevipinnis, assembly GCA_036023535.2. Taxonomy (NCBI): domain Eukaryota; kingdom Metazoa; phylum Chordata; class Actinopteri; order Galaxiiformes; family Galaxiidae; genus Galaxias; species Galaxias brevipinnis. The sequence continues at coordinate 16,776 of JAVQIZ010203302.1, forward strand.
TTTGTCCCTGCCCCCCACACAGACACACACACACACACATGCACGCGTGTACCACATACACACACACGTGTACAAATGCAGACACATTTATTATCACATAGCTCATCAAATATGTGTGGATGCTGAAACCGACCCAACCATACAGTCTTCACACACACACACACACACACACACACACACACACATACTGGCTTTCCTATATGAAGTAAGGACTTCAACAGGCTCCCTCCTTCCGGGGACCTGCCTTTCCCAATAGCCTATAGACACG
>JAVQIZ010203308.1:0-37492 GCA_036023535.2 Galaxias brevipinnis
TGTTTTTTGTAAAAATATAAAAATATAGAGAGAGAGAGAGCGAGAGCGCGCGAGACAGCGAGACAAAGAGAGAGAGAGAGAGAGAGAGAGAGAGAGAGAGAGAGAGAGATGGAGACCGTGGGAGAGAGAGTGTTGATGATTGATTGGCTGTGCTCTGGGACATAACCCCCCCTAGTGAGTGCTGGTCACCTGTGCACCTGCCTCTCCTGGGTCCTAGTACACCTGCCACTGCTTCTTCCCACACAGACAAAGTGAAACGCTACCTTAAAAAAACCTTCATACACACAGCGACTCCAAGTTTTTGCTCCTGTGTGGTGAACAGTTTCGTCCTCCACGTTGAAAAAGAAATTGCGGGAAATTCCTAAAATAGGTCGCCCACCAACAACATAACCAAACAGTCGCAGGCTTTTGTGCTGTTTGGTTTGCTGGTGAAGCTCTCGCTGTGAGTAAAAGAAAGAGAGATTGATAGATTTAGTCCACAGGAGTCTCTCCTTGATTTCCCAGGCTAGAGCCAAAGAGAAAATACTCTCCTTTATGCACCCTAATTCTCTCCATTTCGTCTTCGTCCCCTCGCACTTTGTCTCTGGGCCGGAGTTAGTCAGGGCTGGAAGAGAGTTGAAAAGTAATCGGAGATGTTTTACAGTAATTAGTCGTCTTTGTTGCGGCTGTGGAGAATGCTGCACTACCTCTGAAAGGAGATGGGGGTTGGGTGAGGGACTGGCTTGCTGGGTGGGTGGGGGTCCCTCCTTTTGTGGCCTGCGCCCCGGCTGTCCCTGCGTGAGCTGGTGAGAGAGAGAGAGAGAGAGAGAGAGAGAGAAAGAGAGAGAGAGAGAGAGAGAGATAGAGAGAGAGAGAGAGAGAGCGAAAGGCCCAAAGGCAGCTGTCACTTACCATGTGAATGTTTTGAGGGGCGGCTCTGGGGTCTTTAGAAAGCTTCTTTTTATTTTTTTTCTCCTCTCTTTTTTCCCCCTACCAGAAGCAGCATGGAGTGTCTGAGCCAAAAGGAAACCTAGAGGAGGGGCTCTAGATGGCTGAGGGGTGGCAGAGAGGGAAGGGGAGAACGGGGAAGGTGTGTGGGTGCTCTCAGCTGCCTAACTGTCTGCCACAGGAGATACGTGCCGAGAGGAAAGTCTGCCCCTGCCCCCGCGGCCATGTGGAATCGGACCAGAACATGACCACCATGTGAGCAGGGCTTTTGGCTCGGCCACTGTGGGAGTACTACTGAGCCGTTGGGACTACTGCATTGTCTTCCTCTTGAGCGCACCGTCCCATTGGAGGCGGCCACAAGGAAGGAATTCCTCTGTCGGAGCTCCCACAACAAAGAAGAAAGGGAGAGGAGCAGATCTGGTGGGAGGAGGGAAAGGGGAGGGGTGGGGTGCCACTGTGAGGGGAGAGGATGACATTGTTTGCCTGTGGCTGTGGGCAACGGAAAAGCATGAGTTATCAGGACCGGTGTTTGTGTGTGTGTGTGTGTGTGTGTGTGTTTAGAGAGTGCACTTTTTGAAGACGTGAATGAGAGGATTGAATGAATGCGTGTTGTACCAAACACATGTGGGTGTGTGTGTGTGTGGGGGGGGGACTACGTTTGGAAATGATGGGAGGCCATTGAAAGGATGCTGAAACAAGGCTGGATTTTTTTTCTTCACTCTCTTTCTCGCTCTCTCCTTTTTTGAATGACTAGCTGAATTCCTATGCTCTTGCCGTTGTGCCCAAGTCTGCCCCAGGGTAAGTATATGCATCACACAGAATCAAACCGCCAAAACGGCCAACTGCCATGGATTGGCTCAGGAAAGTTTTTTGTTTTTTTGTGTAGTTTGCTGGTCAGTGATTGCAGGTTTAGGCCATGTGACAATGCAAAGTGACGGAGTAGTTTCTTTTACGGGTTCCTTGCACTGAGCCTCAAGGATATTGCCAGCAGGTTAAGTAGGGCTGTCGTTGTATCCCTCTCCTCAGAGAAGAACAAGGCCATTGTGAATGTATCTTTCAATTGAGTGAGTATATTGTTCCACGATAGTTTGTTGCTGTTTCAGTCTCTCGGTAGATGGTGTTCTGCGCATGTAATAATGGATAAGAAATTATACTTTTCTCTTTGGGGGATAAATTAAGAAACTGAGATTGACTGGGAAAAAGGTTGCATGCGATCTTGAGAATTTGTATAAAATATAAAACGTTTGCAAATTGAAAACCATGTTTCAAAACACAGCTCAAGACATGTCTTGCACATTATCACCAGAATACCTGTATTCAACCAGAAAGACTTGTTTTAAATGTGACAGGCTAGATAATATATTGGATCCTTATTCACATGTTGTTTAATCGTCTTGCTGGTGTGAATTGCTGCCAGGCAAAATTTCCTTCACACAACACGGGCAGTTCCTGGCAGGCTTTGTTACAGCGATGCCTCAGCCATGAACGGGTGGCCTTATTGAATATCCGCCCTAAGATGTTATGAGTCTCATGGGTGAATGCACAGCTGTCAGCCTTGATTAGAAGCCACTATCATGATTACTACCTTCTCTCTCAGTGAATGGCCGGTGCCACCACGACACCACGCTTTACTGTTGTGATTGATGGCTATTGTGCTGCCGCTAATTGAACCAGCGGCTGTGGTCTTATCGACGTTGGACATGGACGTTTTATAATATGAATTACTATTAATTATTATCATTACAAAAAGAATCACAGGCCTAAAACACAGGTTCAGCTTTTAGGCGGGCATGATACAGGGGTGGCCTTAAACACTTACTGCACATGTGTGAAGCCTTTAAGTGATTCAAATTCCACCTTTTTGAAATCAATTAGATATTATATGGCATCGAGACCTGTAATGGCATGACACATAATCCTATCAGGTATTTTTCAGTTTTCTTTGTGTTGCTCTTAGTGAACATGCCACAGATCATGGGGATGTCTTTATCCATGTGAGTAATTAGATTCATCAGGAAATGGACTGGAGGCATGTTCCATAAATCAATGTTGAGAGCTGAAAGAAGGCTGGGGCTGAATCAAGGGTCATTCTAAGAAAGGTTAAGTGTTGGAGTGGCCCGGGACATCTGAGATATGGGTTAGTTGCAGCACTTGCTATGATATCAAATTAGCCTGGGTGTTCAGACTAGAGAGGTCCTTGAAAACACATCTGAGATAACGTGATCATTCCCTGGTTATGGGTGGCTTTGGATCCTTTGTTTAATCCTTTGTTAAGCAGGGAAACGTTAATATAGATAGAAATATATGATATTTAAAAAACAAACACAACAGTATGACAGTTTAACAGTCATATTTGAGAAATAGATATGAAGGACAAGCCACTGATTGTTTGCCCTGTTTGTTTGCTATGGATGATGTCAACCTGCATCAGCAGTGTTTGTCTGTAGATGGTATCTTACTGATAATAAGCCAACCCCTAGCCTACACACACTGGGTGGGATCCTCAAGTGAGGCACCATGCCATTCTGCAAACACAGACGCACACATCATCCCGGTGCTGTAACCAGACACGATGACGCACCCTGCGTCTCGTCTTGTTAACCCACATTGGACACAGCCACAGGCACGCTGTGTATCCCCCCCCCAGGAGGATAGGGCGAGTGAGCCCAGCTAACTGGGTAATCATTGATCTTTGGGCTGGGTCTTTGTCTGGGCACCACTCTCTAGTCCCTAGGTATTATCCCCCCCCCTGAACCCCATGACATTGACGTATCTGTCTGCTGTACACATGGCAGTGAGGCACACGTATGTTACCAGGGACATTACCAGTCTGGTACTCATGGAGATGTGTGTGCTCTAACCAGGTTATTTCAGCTGCACCCATATTGAATTATTAACCCAAGCATACAGCGTCTTAGCCTGTTGTTAGTGGCATGTAGCTGCAGGACACTACGATTCGATTTGAGAGAGAAATTGCTGACAAGAGCAAAAATGAAGTCTGCGTTCTGCTCCCGCCCCAAAACTTTCTTTGTTTCTTGCCTCTGAAAAAAGATGGAAGCGTTACCTAATCATGTAGCTTACCCATTCTTTTCTCCAAACCAGTGCATGTGGTATGGCCATTGTAACCCGCAACAAAGAGCAACACTAACAGTCACAGGACTGTATAAGGTACCGTCATCTGCTCCACCGAGCTAGAAAAACACTCCTCCCAGCAGGTTGAGAGACCAACTTCCTCAACAATTCCTCCCTCACAGACCAACAGCAAATCCCCCCTCACCCCCTAGCCCAACCCTTGGATGGGTCAGTGGTGACCCTTGGCAACCTCCGTGGACTAATCCCTGGACAGAGCCTAGAGAAAAACAGAAGCAGGGAGCTGCACTGTGATCTCTCGACAAGCTCACCTCTGCTCCTAAAGGCTGGGACAATTACTCTGCCCTTTGACCCCACTGTCAAAACAATGATGGCACTGAGGGAAGAGCAGCCGCCTAGCAGACAGGCCGTTTGAGACGGTTCCAGTCCATAAATGACATGTTGTTTGTTGTGTGGCCTTTTATAAGGTTGCCTGGTACACAGACTGTAAAAGGGACTTTTGTTGTGTGCTTCATAATTTATGATATTATCAATGTCCAGTGGAAAGAAAACATTTAGGATGAATGTCAGGCAACAATAAAGTATTAATTTATAAGATAAGGAACAATACAAGTGTTTTTGTGTGTGTGTGTGTGTGTGTGTGTTTGTGTGTGTGTGTGTGTGTGTGTGTGTGTGTGTGCGCGTGTGTGTGTGTGCGCGCGCGTGTGTGTTTGGTTTCATAGCTGATGGCAGTGATTTGCTATCTGGTGTTTACCTGCTTTGTGAGCCAGGTGATCCCCTGCTGTTGAGGGTAAATAGTGACCAGCTCTATCCCAAAGGAGTGTGAGTTCTGCCCCTTTCCTTTTGTCTGTGCTTCCCTGACCATGCCCCACTGATCACACCCTCTAGATCCGCCCCTGCAGGGCTCCACTGTCTCCCCTCCTCACTAGGAAATTAGGCTGCGTTTTTATGGCTGTCATATTGGATCAGAGTGCTAATGGGTTTCACGGTCTGGACTGGGGACAGCAGGAGCTGGCATGGTACAGTAGCTCTGGGTGCCAGACTCCATAGTGAGCATCATGGAGGTTTGTGCATCTGATGAAAGGCCTGTCTGACACCATTCAATAGCCAGACATCTCCGCTGGCAAAGGCCATCCCTGAGAGAGATAGCAGCACTACTTGTGGTCCAAGGAATACGTTGAGCCAGGGTTTGATCCTGGGCTAGCCAAATGTTGTTGTGTTGTAACTCCAATGTTGATGCAGTAATGGGAAAGGTGGCATTGTTGTTGTTGTATTATTATTTAATGACTTAACAAGAGTCCTTTTTGTTTTTCTTTAAATAGTGTGTATTACATTGTGTTTAAACATAATGCTGCAAACATGAGTGCATATATTACTGTTGGTCATGAGCGAGAAGTTGTTAGGGCGCGATAGAGACAGGTTACCAACGCTGATAGGCCACCATGTTGATCCCGAGCCCCCTTGTCTATTCTAGGCAGCTGAAGGATCTCCAGCATGCTCGGCCGAGGGGCTCGCCCTCACGTTTCACTCCACTAGCAGTAGGGCGGACCGACCATGGGAAACCTCGTCAGCAGACCCAGCTGCCTGGGACACAAGTCCAAGCACGTGAGGTCTGACGAGGCCTTCCTCAAGGAGTGCTACCAGCGCAAGAGAGAGCGGCCTCCCTCGGAGCACCATGGGGAGGTCAAGAGAGAGGAGGTGGTCAGAGACCGGCCCAAGGAGGAGGCCAACGGGGAGGTGAAGAAAGAGAAGGAGAGGGAGGCGGAACAAATGGACAAGGAGAGGGAGGAGGCTGTTCACACGCCTGTCTCTGACAAACCCCTCCGCTGTTCCCCCGCTCCGACCATCATGACCACCAGCTCGCTGGACAATGCCTGGATGCGCAGCTCCCCCTCCCCGATCAGAAGCTCCCGAAATGGGACCATCACCAGGAAGACTGTGCCCCCAGAGTTTGGAAGGTCTCCCCTGACACATGCCGGTTTGGGTTCTGCTGAGAGGAGGGCCAGCTTCCAAAAGAGGGACTCCAGGGAGGGCAGCCCCTGGTCTTGGAAGACCCTGGCCTCACGGGAGGTGACAGAGGTCACCGAGGTCACAGAGACGGTGGTGACGGAGATCGTGGAGGTGACAGAGTATCCGCTCGGGGATAAAGGCGGAGACCCAATAGTCACCAGAACCATTAGGGTCCTCACTGGAGCTGCTGAGGAACTCGCTGAGGTCAATATAACGTCAACTCACCCCTGAGAGCTCTTTACTAGGCACCCCTGTAGTATGTCTTCTGCTTCTGTCCATTTCATCATTTTTTATTATGTTCTGAGTTTTATTTTGTCACCCTATCCACTTTCTTTATTTCCATATGAGTACAATGTACTGAGTAGTCTATGCATAGATTTGGTTGTTCTGCTGTTGTCCTTATTAGGATTACAATAAAACACGTTTTCATTTGTTGATGATTTTAAACCTCAGCTCCAAAGTGATGGACATTCTAGTTCGGATCAAGATTCCAGCCTGGATCGCTGGAGGGTATGCAATAATTACTCATTCTCTTTTTCTAGCTTGCATTGTACATTATCCACCTTTGTTATTTAACATGGGGGGGAATGGTTTAATCAACATTTTAACTGTAAGCAATGTGTTGCCCTATTGTTTATAAAGGGAACACGATCCGCCTTGACATTGAGGGATGAGTTTACAGACTCGGAAGCATTTCTCCAAAACCTTGAGGCCCTGCTGACCTGGGTCTGTGAGATAGAGGAGCTCACAGCCAATCAGAAGCCTCCATCCTCAGAGTTCAAAGTGGTGAAAGCCCAGCTACAAGAGCAGAAGGTGTGATAACACAAGCTCATCCTCACATTCTATAGTTACCAGAATCTTCTCTGAGGCAACAATAGGGTTGTGTTAATCGAATGAAAAAGGTTTCAGAAAATGGAGCTGAGCTCCTGGAAAATGGCTGAGGTGAATAGACCAGTTTACCGCTTACAGAGCACCTCTGTATGCCTTAGTGAACATTTCCTGGGGGTGTTTAAGGGATAAGAGAATTCATTCACCTTTCAGTGTGAAATGGCTCCCTTTGTGAATTCAGTGGGTGAGGTAAAACTAGCCTGGCCCCTTACAATGCTGACCTGACACTGGAGACAGGCCTGACTCGGCACAAAGGCAGCCCACTGTAAATAGAGAGTATAGGAGGAATATGAAGACTCACGTCTAACAAATGGTGTTTATCTCTATAAAAAACTGCACGTTTGACCCACTTTTGTGGAATCCAATCATTAAGATAATATTTCCGGACTTACAGTTAGTTAAAATATATTCTAACTATGGCTATAACTATAACTATATTCTAAGCTCATACTTTTACTTCACACTGAAGCTATGCGTTTCAAAATCATTGTATTTTTAGCACGATGCATGACACAATAAAATAGACAACTATTTAATCCGATATCCTATTTCATTTCACCATGTTGCACGTGTGAATTGGCACCTTCCAGCTCCTGCAGCGTCTCCTAGAGGACCGGAGGCGCAGTATGGAGACAATGTTGCAGGAGGGCCCTGGCCTTGCAGACACTTACCCAGGAGAAGAGGGGGTGCAGGCCAAAGCCAAGATCTGCACCCTCAAGCAGAAATGGGAGGCCTTAGTCATGGAGGCTGAGAAGAGGTACTGTATTATAAGCTTACACAATGATTTCTATTAGTGGTATCATTGTAAGTGATCTTTGACATGTTCTTTTTTTTTTTACTCTGTAGCATACTATGGTTTATTATTGGTTGGTGGCCAAATATTTTTTATATATTATATATAAACTTAAATGTAGTGTAAGATGTATTGATCCGAGTATTTGCAATGCCGTGGTCAGGCGGGAGAGTCTGGAGTTGATCCTGCCCAGGGCCCAGCTCTTTCAGGAGAGGGTGGACAGCCTGCAGCAGTGGCTGATCTCAGTGGAGCAGGACCTGGCTGAGCTCCGCAACGCTGAGAGGATGATGCTGCACCTTCCCGAGGCCACACAACGGGCCAACGTGAGAACGTTTTCAGAACGTCAGAAGTTTATGGCAGTTTTTTTTATATTCATGTGTTGTTCTGATCCATCCATACATTATACGTCAGGCTACCGTTGAAGAGATCCAAGCGAAAAATGCTGACCTGGTGAAAGCGCAGCAGTCGGGTCACGACCTCGTCGAGACTATTTCAGGTAAAACCCTTTTCCCAAACATGGTCCATCGACAATGCATTGAAACTCGTAGCAACCCCGTGCAAAGTTACCAACGCACATCAACGCCTCGTACTTACAAGGCGTAGAAAACAGTGCATGCTTCCATAAACTCCGTTGCAGACGAGGAAGCTCAGCAGGTCCAGGAGAAGGTGGACAGCCTGCGGATCCGTTGCTCGGTGCTGAGCCTGAGCAGCCTGGACGTGCTGCAGAGGCTGGAGCAGGCCCTGGAGGCCTCCAGCCGCTGCACCTCCAGCCAGGAGGACCTCCACCTGTGGCTGGGCCGCATCGAGAGGGAGCTGCTGGGCTTGGCTGCAGGGGCGCAGGTCCACGCCGGGGACGCCGGGCTGTGTGCCGCTGAGAAGCAGAGGGTATTAAGAGCAGTCTCTTTGTCTGAACGCTGTTGTTTTACAAGACACAATGTTCGGTTGTGCGCAAAAAATATGTTATGACCATTTTAATGAGTATGAAAAAGATGGGGACCCTTTGTGTTAATGTTAGTTGGAGCAGGCGGTCGTGAAGGAGATGGCCTGGTTCAGAGACACGGCCTTGGGACTGGAACAGTTGAAGAACATCTCCCTGGAACAAGAGCTTATCTCCTCACAGCTCTACGAGCAGAAAGTCAGTATTCTCCTTATTATGTACACATTTGGCCAATTAGATTTTTATTTAGATTTTGTACATTATGTATTTGGGTACCGTATGTTCATACCTTACAATATACTATTTATGTGTGTAAGTGTGTGTGTAAGTGTGTGTGTGAGTTTTATCCTAAGCACAGCATATAGGTAGCCTGAAACATTCACAATCATATAAACCAATTCTGATTATTCTCTTCGAACTAGATTCTGGCTGTGGAGATACTGCAGCACAGGTTCAACATTGAGAAGATGGTAAAAATCGCTGAAATCCTCCAGACATATAGCGACGAAGGAGAAACGACCGACCTGCAGGTAACAACGCAAGCCAATCTCCTGCTGTGTCACATGGCAAACACGCTCAGGGCTGAGTGAAACCACCACCACCAGTCCACTTGTAACCCGTTGTCTTGTTCTGGTCCTCATGCGCGAAGGCCCCGTTGGACGCCCTCCAGGAGCAGTGCAACACCACCTCGGCCACCAACTCCCACGTGGTGCTGCAGCTCGAGCACGCTCAGTCGCTCCTGGGGCAGTTCGCCGAGGGCCTCGCCGAGGTGTCGCCATGGCTACAGGAAACCCAAGCCCTCGTTGGCCAGCTGTCCCTGAGCACCATTAGCTACGAAGCGTTCCGAGAACAACAGGACCTCTTGCAGGTACCGGAGCAGAGGCCAGCCTCTTCAGCTGCCGCTGCCAGATTTCCTCCCTTTCACTCTTTTCTTTTTTTCTTTTTTTTTTTGTTTCTTTGTCCAATTCAACAATGATGTTCTTTTACATGCTGAAGACTGGCTCCATGTTCCTCTGCTCAGACGAAATGGCGGGTTCGGGTTATGTGGTGCAGGTCATTGGAATACTTTAATCCACTTCCTGAATGGGGCCCATTCTAACGGATTTATAAAGACTTCTCTATTCTCTAAGCCATTACAGTGAGGGTGATACAGTCTGTCTGAGTCAGCTCTCCCCTCTCGATCTACAGACATCTACAGATCTACAGACATTCAAACCAAATGCACTCTACAGTTTCTTGTCAAGGTGGCACAGCATTCCCATAATCCTCATGATTTTTCTCGATTTCCAATCCCCACTCTCAGGGTCTGAGGGAGTCCATCGCAGAGCACAGACCCCTCATTGCACGGCTCTGTTCTCTGGGAAAGCGCCTGTCAGAGCTAAGCCCCTCCCAGGGGAAGGAGTTTGGCCGAAAAGCTGCGGAGGCGGAGGAGCACCACATGGCCATCAGGGATAGGGTCAGAGAGGCCGCCAATCTTCTCGAGGAGTCCCTGCCTCGATATACACAGGTAACCACGACGTCCCACACCCCACTGACCCATACAATGTCTACACAGTGACAAAACATGTACAAAGGAATGATTAAACGTTCTCTTGCTTTGCTTTGTTCTGTGAATGAGGCACACACACATCATCAGCACATCAGCCAACACCATCAGCTAACTTTAGCCCTCCCGTGTCCGTAGCTGAACGAGAGAATGCTCCAGATCCGAGAGAGCCTGGAGCGTCTGCGGAGCTGTACGCGGTGCCCCGCCGCCCTCCAGGGTCTGACTCCACGCATCCAGGAGCAGCTGCAGGACAACAAGCGCACCCTGGCCGAGCTCTCCAAGCTGGAGCTGGGTTTGGCCAGCGTCAATACCCAGGCTGACGAGCTGCTGGCTAACACACAGGCAGCAGGCGACGCCTCTATAGGCACAGGTACGGGAATGTCTTATCCAGACCTTCTTGATAGCACAGTGTATGTAAAGGCATGATCGATAGGTGAATATTTGTGTACGTGGTTTTAAAAAGGAGCACAGTGTGTACAGTGTGATAAACAGCCATCATTAAACGGCTGATTCTTTTTTTTTTACCTCAGCGATCCAGGAGAGGGTGTCGAGTCTGTCCCAGCTGTGGGAGGAGACTCGGACCCAGGCCGTGGACAGGGATCTCTGGCTGCTCAAACTGCTGGACCTCGCAGTCAAGTTCTGGAGCGAGGTCAGCGACGTTACGGCGGGCCTCAACGATGCCCAGCAGGCTGTTCTGGACCTGAACGCCAGCCGGACAGACTCAGAGACCATCCGGCAAAGCCTGGAGACCATGCAGGTTGGTGTGGTCACGATGATTAGGAGAACTCTGCAAATCCCAAAGGAAAACTGATAGTTGTTCATGGGAATCAAGAATGGGTCTTGACCATCTTAAATAAAGCCTCTTGCCTATTTCACCTTTCTTGTCTTCACTCACAGACTCTCAGGGAAGACATAGACAGCATCCAAGGAGATCTAGATTCCCTCGGCACTCTGGGAGTGGATCTGATGTCGGCCTGTGGGGCCACAGACAAGCCAGACGTCACCAAGAGTCTTGACGAGGTATGACTTGGGGCAAATGAAAAGTATTTTCAGCTGTGATATTTTTATAACTGAATTAGTTCATAACCGAGTGCATGTCTGTGGTTCTAGCTCTACTGCACGTGGAACAACCTGAGTAAACTGTGGGGAGAGTGTCACAACAAGCTGGAGGACTCCCTGCAGATGGCCCTGCATTACCAGGACACCATGCAAGTAAGGGCTTGTGTGTGTGTGTGTGTTTGTTTGTGTGTGTGTGTGAGTGTGTGTGTGTGAGATGTAATGGATCATTTCAATCTGTGACAGAAAATGACCAATTAATGGGAGGGAGAAACCGTGAAGGACAATTTTATTGATGACTACAGAGTCTGATTCGGAGACTGTACACAGAAAGATTACTACGATCAGATCAGTCTAAGGACATAGCAAGTTCTGATTAGTTGACATGGTTGAAATGAGTATATTGGTCTAAGATAAACTAACATCCCATTGGTCAAGGTGGAGGGGAGTGAACGTAATCAGCATTAATAAGGACACGTACATAAGACACGTAGACATCATTTTACGTTATGTCTAAGATACCAAACTGTAGCCTTTAGTGTCTCCAAAAGGCACATACTGTCTCTTTCGTGACCTGGTCTTCACTCTGACCCTTCCCCCACATTGGATCAACAGCTTTGGCTTGAACATCCGTGAGGATACAAAAATTTCCCTTCCAGTGTGTGTGTGTGTGTGTGTGTGTGTGTCTATTTGGACATTGGTGTGTTCACATGTGTGTCCGACTGCATATTATTTATGCAGACTTAGCTAGTTATTAAATGTGTTTATTAATTAGTATTATTATATGATGTATTATTATTTATGTGTGTTTGTGTGTGTGAGTGCATGCAAATGTTTTTGTGCACTGTGTATGTCTTTGTTTATGTGTGTGTGTGTCCGACTGTGTATGGTACATTTAAAGAGGCTGCCGGTTGCGAAAGGGATTCTCAAAGTCACACGCAGATAAGTCTAGACTGCCTGGTTTGGCCGCAGCTGACTGACTCCACCGCTCTGGTGGCAGCCATCCAAACACTAAGAGTCTTTTATCTCTCAGTCCGGGCAGAGTCTCTGCTCCTACTCCCTGCAGCTTCGCTGACGACTGACTGACAGAAAAACCAATGCACTGCCAATGGGAAACAAATGAGTGTTATAGTGTTAACTGTGTGAGACTGTCAACAGGGGAGTTCTGTGAAGCCAGACTATGTGTACCCAATTGTGTGAATGCAAGTAGTGTGTTGTGATGCTAATGTTTTGTGATTTCTCTTTGAATCTACTGTACATCATTAAAGTATAAAGTCTACCACAAAAACATCTATATCTGAATAAATATGCTTAAAGTTACTAGAGGCAGTTTATCTGCAGGAGGTGATTTTGATGACCCCTATACCATTTGCTTAGTGTGATTATTTTCCCTAACCGTCGCAAAGAAGACATACAGAATACTCGTGGTCACTGCATATCGCTTGCACGATCAACAACAATACTCCAAGTATGGGCCTCTCTTCCTGATTTAGTGACTCACTTCCTTGTGCCATAAAGCAATTTGTCACAGTTTCGCAGGAGATCATACCCGGTGGCAGACAAAAGCTGTGTTAAATATTGAGACTTCAAGAGGACTGAACCTCAATTTGTTTCATTCTCCAATTGACATTACAATGTGCTGTCAGAGGAAATGTATTGATAATTTGTTAATATAAAAAAGTTGCGTATAGTTTTAAAGTGCCTCAACTTTTAATATATTTGTATGGCGTATTCTTGCCTACAGGGTCTGTTTGAGTGGCTGAAATCTGCAGAGCTGAGATCCACTGAGGAGTTCATGGCAGGAACTGACCTGGAGTCAGTCAAAGAGCAGCTCTGTGACCTCAAAGTGAGTTTGTATGATAAGATTCATAAAATGCTAAATATATGAACGCTTGCGTTCGATAGGACACACAAGTTATTCATATATCCTTCAGACCCATTGTTTAACTATTATTTGACAGATTTTAAAACAGTACTTCTCCTGGCATTTTAACCTCAGGAGTTTAAGCGAGAGCTGTATCAGAAGAAGATCGAGATGGAGAGCCTGAACCATCGGTTTGTGTGTCGGCTGTCTCCGGGCTCAGAGCGACCTGGGTCGTTGTCACCACTGTGTGACTTTAGACAGCGCTGGGACAGCCTCGAGTCAGAGACGGTCAGCAGACAGGTGAGACGAGGTTTAACTTCCCCGCATCTGCATGTGCTTTGAGGTCTCTTTTTTTTTTATGGGGAACGTGTCGAATGTGCATGAGCAACTTAGTAATGCCATTGCTTTTATCCAGACAACTGCATGCTTGTGTGTTTATTGGCTTTATTGTGTGCATCCTCCCGACCCTAATCTCTGCTCTGTCTGCAGCACCAATTGGAGTGTGCCCTGCTGGGTTTGGGTCAGTTCCAGAACACCCTGGACGAGATGCACACCTGGCTCTCACGCACAGCAGACCTACTGCAGGGCGAGCGGCCAATCAGCATCGATCTGCAGGCCTGTGAAATAGAGCTGGCCAAACACAAGGTTAGTGAGGTTCTTTCTACACAGCCTCCAGGTTAACAGGTTGGCTTCCATTTCAATGTAGACTGGTCACAATCTTTATTTTATTTGAAAAAAACAAAACAAATAAACAGCAACATCCAAACCAAACACACTCACGTTTGGTCAAAATGTGCCCGTTCTTTCTTTAATCCTGTGACCTGCTCCTTCTCAGGTCCTACGTAATGACGTGATGTCCCATACGCGAACAGTGGAGTCCCTGAACCAGGCTGGCAGGGGCCTGCTGGAGGCCGGGTCCGGGGACAGCCCCCACGGTCTGCAGCCTCGACTAGAGCAGCTCAACGAGCGCTGGGAGTTTGTCCGCTGTGAGACGGAGCGCCGGCAGCTGGAGCTCGAGAACAACCTCAGTCAGGTGGGGGGAATGAATTAGTAATGAATTACTGAACCAAATTAGGATTTCCTTTACTAGATTTGGTTGGCGATGAACTATTATTATTTGTGCGATGAGGCCCTCTAGTGGTTTAACCAAACATTTGCATTGTGGCAGGATACTGAACAATGACACAGTTGGTTGTCTTATGATTCGTTTTGAAAAAAAAACGATTTTAATATTGTACGGTAGGTTCAAGATGTCACCATGGAGATCCAGGACCTTCTGCAGTGGCTGGAAAACACAGACTTGAGGCTCTCCTCTACCAAGACTGTGTGGGGGATGCCTGATTCAGCCAATGAGAGGCTCAACGCTCACCTGGTAAGAACAAGAAACCTCCATGAAACACATCGCTGAATTGTCTAGTCTAAATTCAAATGCTTAACACTAGCAAACATGGAGCATTTGATTTATTGAACTCACTTACTTTTTTACCCATATTTCAGGAGCTGTGCAGTGAGATGGAGTCGAAGGCCCATGCGTTCACCGACGTGAGGAATGCCATCCACAGAATGCTGGAGAGCAGTAGCGTGTCCAGGGGCTCTGGCACGGAGCACAGCATGTGTATTCTGGAGCAAAAATGGTCGTCCGTCTACAGCAAAGTACAGGAGCGCAAGGTAAACTCGGCAAACCTCCCACTTATAATGGAGGACATTTGCCATTATTCATCATCATGTATTGAGTGAAATGTTGCCATCTTGTATTGAGGGTTGGCTGATTTAAGTAGTTTCACTGTTGGCCGTTTTACAGGCTAAGCTCACTGAGGGGTTGAGTCTGGCAAAGGAGTTCCACGGCAACGTCCAAGAGCTGTTGACCAAGATGGCCAAGTGTGAAGAGTCAATCGGCGTCTTGCCTCCTCCTAGTTTTGTCCTGGACACCGTCAGTTCCCAACTCCTAGATCACAGGGTAGGTGGCTTGCGGCTGTTTCTTGTGCTATCCCCTCAGCATGTGCGTGGCTGCCCGTTTGTGTGTGTGTTCTGTAAGTTGCCGCGGTGTGCTTGTGGTGCTGAGCTGTCAGTGGTGTGGCTGTCTCCACAGGCCCTGCTGAGTGAGGTGAGAGGCTACGGGGAGAAGAAAGGCACGGTGGAGCACACCGGCTCCAGGCTGACGGAGCTCAGCAGGAAGGAGGACTGCGACGTGGTGCACAACCTGGTGCTGGCCGTGCAGGACCGCTACAGGAAGCTGCACCAGCGCGCCACAGAGAGAGGCAGGACACTGGAGGAGGTCAGGAAGACGGTGAAGCAGGTATGGGCATAGAATCAAACTACATGTTCGCAGCTCAAAAAGATTGATACAGGAGGAAAAGTGTACGTATGAAGTATGTATCAATTATGTTTTTTTTTTATGTTTTTTTCTCAAGCTTTTGGTTATACTGTCCTACAGCTTGAGCAGAGTTAGGGAGGTTTGTGATATACTTGATGGATGACATAAGCTGAGTGAATGTATGCTTTCCTTTGATGGTTCAGTTCAATGAATCCTGGCGCCTCCTAGTGGACTGGATGACTGAGGTTGAGCAGACCCTGGACACTCACAGAGAGGTGGCTGTGTCCCATGAAGAGATCAAACAGCAGCTCACTGAGCAAAAGGTCAGCCTACGCTCTTTGTTCATCAGAGAAGTCACTTCTCTTGATATTACGCTAACGTGCAGACATATTTTCCACTTATATTATATTACTGTATCATCAATGCACTGTCTGTTCAAATTTATGTTTGTAGGACTTCCAGAAACTGTTGAGATCGAAGAGGCCCATGTACGAGGCAACCCTGAAGAGCGGCCGCAGCCTCCATGAGAAGTCTCAGAGCCGGGAAGACAGGCAGCACCTGGAGAACCTCATCGCTGAGCTCAGAGACTCGTGGGATACCATCAGTGGGAAGACAATGGAGAGGCAAGGAGACTTCTAGACTGACTGGGAAATTGAACCATCATAAGGACTTTACTCCTCTGGTCAGATAGTGACGGCTTGTTTGTAGTATGTCATGTAAGCCGTTCTGTTGTAAAAGGATCTGTCTTCCCTTCCCCAAGGCAACACAAACTGGAGGAAGCCCTGCTGTTTTCAGGCAGATTCACGGACGCCCTCCAGGCCCTGAATGACTGGCTGTACAGAGCAGAGCCCCAGCTGGCTGAAGATGTGCCCGTCGGCGGGGACAAAGACATGGTCAACATCCTCATAGACAAACACAAGGTGGACTGTACAGGACATTTGCTTAACGTACATTATGATCCAGTGTGTATGCTTTCCATGCAGAAAATAAATAGGATATGGAGTGACATTCTTTGTGGTTTTGTGTGTTAGGTGTTCCAGAAGGAGTTGGGAAAACGAGCCGGGTGCATTAGGACCCTGAAGCGTTCCGTGAGAGACCTCACCAGGAGCAGCACGGCTGATGCCCATTGGCTGCAGGAGCAGATGGAGGAGCTGGAGGGCCGCTGGGAGGCTGTGTGTAAACTCTCAGTGTCCAAACAGGCTCGGCTGGAGACAGCCCTGCAACAGGTACAAAGGCGTTCAGAAAAAAACATGCATCTTCTTTGTAAAATACACTTTTGAAGTATTATTTTTGTTAATCTTCCTCTTTGTTTTGTTTAGGCTGAGAAGTTTGACGGGCTGGTCCACTCCTTCATGGAGCATTTAGCCGAGGCTGAGAGAGTCCTAAAGTTCGGGGTTATTCCTGAGAAAGAGGAAGCCTTGTTGTCCTTCAGCAAACAGCACGAGGTCTGTGAGCAAAGCAGGAGACGTGTTTCATAAACCACTGCCCTTTATACAGCGTGCTAACACCCACTGATTTACTGACTGGGCTCATTTTCTCTCCACCGCCCTATGAAGGAATCGATGCGTGCCTTATTCGCCCAGGGGGTGGCGCTGGAGAGTATCCGGTGCCTGGGGGAGGAGATCCTGTCCACAGGTCACCCAGACTCCATCATCACACTGAAGTCCTGGATCAGTGTCACCAAGACTCGCTATGAGGAGGTGTTTGATCTTTTTCCAACTCTGTCGATAAAACATAATGTTCAAACTAACTGTATGTGGTTTTAATCACTGTGTGGTTTCACTGTCCCTCTTAGATTATGGCAGTTCAATTTACAGTGTCACCCATGTAGTATTTACAAAAGGCACACACAAGGACATACTTTTTGAGAGTGCAGATTGTTGACTGTTGTGTGTTCTCGGTGTGTGTACCAGGTTCAGACGTGGGCCCAGCAGCAGGGCCAGAGGATCCAGGCTGGTCTGGCAGCTCTGGAGGCAGAGAGGACGGAGGTACACAGGCTACTGGAGTGGATCTCCTCCGCAGAGGAGGCCCTCAACCTCAGGGACCATGAGCCAATGGCTGAGACCTTAGAGCAGAACCAGGAGCTCATTGTTCAGCACATGGTATGAGATGGATGGGTTAGACGTATGACATATTATGTGGATCAGGTTTGCCATATTTCTCTGGTGGTGCTAAAAATTGAAAGGTGCTGGAAAATTGTAATGCCTGAATATAAATGTGAAAAACATTACGCCTATTGCATTTTAGATTTTCATAGAAGAGTTAAACAGGAAGCTGCCAGAGGTGGTAAATGCCACAAAATCCTGCAAACATAAGAGCGTCTCCAAAACGCAGGCCTCACCCAGCCGACGCCCACTAGCAAGTGAGTGATCGGATTCTTTAGAACCTATACTTTCACAATTTAAGCTAACATAACCCTGAAATACCTTATAACAATTATTAACAAGTCATATACACCTCTATTTACCCAACCAGAGAGAAGAAGCACACTGAAGCTGCAGCCTGTAGCACCTCTCCCCCTGGAGCACCTTGACCCCCAGACTCCCCTGCTGGCTAACCTGGTCAGCCAGTGGCAGAAACTCTGGCTCTTGGCTGTGGACAGACAGGGCCGCCTGGACCAACAGCAGCAGAGACTCAAAGAGGTATTGTCTACTTTGTCCTCACATTACGTTAACCGATCTGTTTTAACAATGTCTAGTATGACTCCTTTCTCCCGATGCACGTGGCTTTTAAAAACACACTCTCTGCTATTTTAAAAAGCAAATACAATAAAAACATTGACTCAACAGCTTCTATTTCAAACATATTTGGGAAAGTTTGGCTATTAGATAATGTTATTTTCTTTGCTTTTGTATTTTTGTATTTTTTTTTTTTCCTCAGCTGGAAGAGTTTGCCAACTTTGACTTCAATGTTTGGCGTAAGCGCTACATGCAGTGGATCAGCCATTTGAAGTCGAGGATATTAGACGTGTTCCGCACTATTGACAGAGACCAGGATGGACGTATTAGCCTGAAGGAATTTGTGGACAATGTTCTGGCATCCAGTAAGACACACCTTTATAGCCTTTATTTACCAGATTGCTCAATTGAGAACCAGTTCTCAATTATAATGAATCAACACTAACATCCTCACTTATTAAAAAGCTTACATTGTCACATAATTGTTATTTAAAAGGCAATACGTGAATAAAGTATATTTTTTTGATTATCAGAATTCCCTACGAACGCCTTGGAGATGAATGCAGTTGCCAATATATTTGACGTGAATGGCGACGGCTACATTGACTACTATGAGTTTGTGAGTGCCCTCCACCCCAGCAGGGACCCCTACAGGAGAACGCTGGATGCAGATCAGATCAACGAGGAAGTAAGCACACGCTTTTACATAATAGAAGTGTTTCATCATTTCACCAGACCAGCAAAATTATGTAAAAACAATGACTGATCAAATCATGTCACCTTCAGGTGAGTCGCCAGGTGTCCCAGTGTAACTGCCCCAAGAGGTTTGAAGTAGAGCAGATCAGTGCCAACAGATATAAAGTGAGTTATATCCATAAGTGATTCTGGAATAAGTCTGACTGAGGTTTTGAGGCTCTGTTTGGCCATAAAAGCAATGTTCTTCTGTAGTCACATATGCTTTCTTTGTGTTATTTCCTGATACAGTTTGGAGATTCCCAGCAGTTACGGATGGTGCGAATCTTGCGCAGCACACTGATGGTGAGGGTCGGAGGAGGCTGGACCGCTCTCGATGAGTTCCTGGTCAAAAACGATCCGTGTAGAGGTCAGTAATTACAAAATACCTTAACATATTTGATTGACATTGTTCCAGAGTACCCTCTCGCGGTCCCTCAACCTCCCCTGTTCTGTTCCAACCATTTTATAAATGTGTTTTATTGAAACCCCAGTGAAAGGTCGGACAAACCTGAGGATCAAGCAGAAGTATTTGTCCCCGGACTCCTTTGACAGCTCCAGGAGAGGGAGCTCCTCCAAAGGTTTGACGGTCAGCCGGTCCAACTCCAGCCTCAGTCTCTATAGCAGTGCCTCAGCCCCGAGCAGCCCTCTGACACGCAAGGTAGGAACCCTCCCTAGCCGTCATGATACGGGCCCTCTCTATGAAACATCATGCACATATCATCACAATAAAATCCTCTACTACTGAGCATAGTGAATACTAACACTTTTTTTATCAAAACACTTTTCAAAATATCAAATGACACTTTGTAATTAAGGTTTATGATGTACTATTATTTATGCATCTTATTTATAATGGCGAATGAATGACTGCTTGTGTACTCTCCTGTTTCAGGCTTTGCTCCGCAGGAGTTTCTCAGGTGACCGCTGCGTCCGTCCCAGGAGTTCCATTGCTGCCTTGGGGTCAGATCTTCAATTCTCCACTGCAGCAGATGACGACTCTCCTTCACCATCCGGTCAGTCATACAGTTTCTGTGGCAGTTTGCCGGATGAATTCAAATCTGTGTCAAACAGGTGATTCATGTTTTGGTTTTCTTTTGTATTTTTAGAAGAAGCAGTTAAACTTCCCACGTGATCACCCCAGCCTGCAAGCACTATGCTACCGCCTCATTGGTGAATCTCAACATAGCCGTGGGGCCCAGAAACAAAGATGGAAACCGAGGGAATAACGGAAAAAAGAAAGACAGCGACAGCAATACCAGTAAAAGGGCAAAGGACCGCCCTTACGTCAACCCCACTAACACTATGGAGCAGTGAAGGCAGGCTGTCATCCAGCATCGATTCCAAAGGGCCACCCATTAAACTGGAACTCTTCTGAGACTGCACCTGGTCCGTCTCAGGAAGAACTTGTGGGCTTCTGGCTGGAGATGATGTTTTGATATCCTCTAACTATACTACAATATACATCTGATTAAGGTTGATTTTTTTTTACAATTCTTAAGTTTCGTGTATAGAGTAGAATCTGAATGCATTTTAGTAGAGGGTAAAGCTCTAGCAAGATATGCATGGATAAATATTGCACTGCATGTCTCCAACACGGCGAACCTCTTTTTTTAATGGTCTGCCACAGTTTTTATAAATGAAAGGCCGGTGGCCTTGTAACTGCATCTTGCCCTGCGCTAGATATTGAATTTGCTAAATACATATAATGTATATCCGTATAACACAAGTGCTACAGGCCCTGTATTTCTTTCTCTCTTTGCACCAAGACACACCCTCCAAATGATTAGAATGCCATCACTGTATGCCAAACTTCCACAGTGTCCTCCACTTGGATTATTGTTAGCTTTTCGCAGTCGTCCCATGAACGGAGAACTGTGGCAGCCACACTCTGTTTTTCTGTTTATATTTCCACATTATCTGTCCAAGCTGTTTTTAATATTATGTAAGTATTGTTTTAAATGCTACAGTTACTGTACCATAAAAATAGTGGCATTCACTGTGTCAGGATGGGCATGGGTTGTTGCAGTTTTTTTAAATGATTTTCTCAGGTTTGCTTCTTACTGATGAGTTGGGTGTTTCGTGGAACATTACTGTGAGACCGTAGATATGTCAGTGTTTTTTTTGTACTACTTTTAGTTGTCAGAATGTCTCCCCAAGAAATGCACTTTTTTTCTTCACTTCTATGTTTTTATAATTAGCCCACGGACGTCATTTAGTTTTCTATAGCATTAGCAAATTGTCTCATATGTTTAACCAATGAATCAGATTAATAGTCTCTAAAAATTTAATTTTTTTTAATATTTATATAAATGTATTAGTATTGTAGGAATAGACAACTCCTTTTTCTTTCCTATTCATTTTCAACTGTGCTGTGATGAGATGCAGATTCGCAAGTGTAGCTCTCAATGATGTTTTCTTACTCTTACCTAACTTTACTTTGATCACATATCCAAAGCTGTAATCTGAAAATTCACTTATTTTTCTGCCATTTCATTTTTAATTTTTTTTTATTAAGTTAGGCAACCATTGTCTGAGATGACCAGGTGACAAAAACATCCTATAAATCCAAAGAAAACGTGCAAGTTATGATTCTGTTCTCATGTACTACACATCTGCCTCACTGAGAGCATGGTTTGAGTGGATTCATGCATTCTACTAAAATAGTTATTCAACCAATTACTGGTCAAACATGGGCTGATATGTTTTTCCAGTAAATAATCAAGTGTTAAACATTGTATTTGGGAAGGGTTTATTATTTTTTTTACTTTTCCCTGGAGATTGTGGAATCATAAATGGAGGCAGTTTCTTGTACATTTGTAAATGTGATTATTGTTATATGCAGTTCTGTACAACAGTTTTTTAACGTTCCCTTGTGTTTCACACGATCGCGTATGTTCTGCCTCAATGTAACGAAGCTGGGGCAATATAGATAACTTGAATTTCACTGTACTGTAAATATACCCAGATCAGATGTCTGTACTTCTATGCACCCTTTCTTTCTTTACAAGTGAATCTTTATATCCAGCACTTGTTCTGGTGTTTAATTTAGGGAAACTGTAGAAGAATGCCACTAACAAGGTTAAATACATTGTAAAATAAATGTTGTTTTTTCACAGACAAAACCAAAAACCGGAGTTGTTAATACTATTTTCCAAAGTATTGCATACAGTCTTGGCTATATTATCAAGCATTTTGTATTGAATCAGGTTTACAGGGACAATAACTACATAGATAACAACACATTCTGATTACGGTGAAAACATAAAATTAGGCCCAAAGTGAGTAGACTATAGTTAAACATTTTCAGTGATTCAGTTGTTAACCCCTATTGCCCACATTTTCAAAGAATGTTGTGTTCAAACCCACCAAACCACACAAACTGTAATGCAAATCCAGTAAGATGGGGGAAGAAAGAACCATGAGGTCATGAGAGGGCCCTGAACTTGACCCATGGCCATTCTGTCCTGTGACTAGTGTGAATTGTATCCAATTCATACTGTACCCAAACACAGACACAGAACAAAACACACACTAATGCATGTTCTTGACTTCCCCACAAATTTGTCTCAGTATTTCCAAAATGCAAACAATCAGCAAAATCTTTGAGTAGTGAATCTTAATTACTTGACATTATTTTATATTTTCTAGTCTATCGTGTTATGGAAACAAATTTGATTTGGAAATGTAAATATGATGTTAAATATCCCTCAAATAATAATACTTTTTATTTTATTTTATAAAGATAAAAGCCCACTACAATGACCACCGGTAATCACGTAGTAATCAAGTAGTACTTAACTTAACACACCTAAACTCAGTGAGTGAAAAAGTGGTTCCCACCAGCCTTTTTCCAGTGCAGTCTGGTCTTTAGTGAGTTATTGTGTCCCATTTGGCAGACTAAACACTCCAACTGTGCTGATAATGAAGGATAAAACAGATCTCCTCACACAACAATGAAACAGCACTTTTGTGACTACCTGAACTCGAGGTACAGAATGAGCTCTGGGGAAAACGACATATGGACCTGGAATGCACAGCATTCATTCCTAATTTAACCACACAGAAAATATGGTGTTTCTGATTTTAAGATATCTACTATGATTAATAACTTTAAAAGCAGTTTCTCTTTAAGTGAAATTGTGTTTTACTGTAAGTTAATACAAATGCAAATTTAGTTGTCTAATGGTTGCCATAGTTACATACCCCCACCCTCCAAGCCAGCCAAGGGGCACAGCCCTTCATTCCTCAGAGTGGCCACTCTTCTCTTTTGCCCCCTATGGCCTCAGTTTTTCCCACCTCTGCATCCCAGGACTTTGGCTCCCAGAATGGACTCCCATGATCCTAAGCCTAGCCCTCTTTTTGTCACATGATGACCCAGACTTGTGGTAGAGGCGCACAAAAAACCCACCTACTGCGCACTGTTATTTAACAGGCAGACACATCAGCAAACCTGAGAGAGGTCATTGTCTTACACTCTAGAGCCCAGTAACATGTATTAGCGCTGTCCTGTATCCTGCACGCTAACGCTCTTTCCCTTTGGCTGGATCCACAAAGCATACAGGCTACATACACACCAAAAGGCTCACATTCCATCATCCAGCAGTGAAGGCCACCTTGAACGCAGGTAGGTGGTGACCTGTTCATTTGGTGTGATGGACATGGGATAGAGGGTAGAATAAACTGGTTTGCAGTGTTTTTTGGGCTTATGTAACCGTTGGCAATTGTTACATGACTGTCAAAGGTTAATGACCACTATTGATTAATTAAACAAGGGTGCACAATATTTGTATTTTGATATAGAAGAAACTATGATGAGAGGCGATGTATAGAGTTGTGGATGGTGGAGAGGGTGTAAAAGAAATGGAACCAATAATAGACCAATAATAACGTTATAGAAGAACTGGCTTTGTGGCTTAGGCTTTATTTGGCAAATTTCCCAACCTAACCCATTATCTAACAGTAAATACCTCAAGTCAACCTACACTAAATCACACATTCCTGGTATTATTGCAGCATGAGTTCCTTAAACTATTTGGCTATGGGTTTTACTATTTGAATTTAAATTATTTTAGCATTTACTTTAGTTCAGCTTTAATTTAAAGTGTAGTGTTTTCTCTAAACATGCTAAACCTTACATTACCCAGTAGCAGTATGGTGGCACAAATGTGCCATCTATGTATTTTGATGTCATAAAAAACTTTTGTGCACAATGTTTGAGAACAGTATTTTTGCAAGATAACTTTTGCAAGATAACTTTCCATTTAATCAGATTATATTATTTATAATCACATTGAAAATTAAACTATACTTAGTTCTAATTATCTGTGACATAAAAAAAATCTGCAATTTTCCAAATGTTTTAGGCAACAACATCAAAAACTTTGATAGTAATTCTAGAATGTTTACACAACTAGGGCCAAACTGAGAGACCCATAGTAAGTCTAGCACCATCTAGCTGTGGTCTAAAAATGCTACTACAGTAAAATGGCTGTTCAAAACCAGGCTCCTTCCTCTCAACACCTGAATACCCTTGAAAGTGTTTTGTTTGGTCTAGTAGGATAAGAGCAACACAATGGAATTCCACTTTCCCAGGGGGTTAACATGAGTAAAATTAAATATGGAATACAATAAGTAGAACAGGACTGGGGCAATGAACAAAGACTAGGAGCAATTGCAATTATCTCCAAAACACTGAAAGAAAGCGTCATTGCTCTTCCAGTGCAAAAGTGCAATAAATATAGGACATTTCAGAAGAAATGTACATGTTGATGAAAGAGTACTCTGTGTGCATGTATAACAGTAACCTCAACTGTCCTCACGCTGAAGGGGGTGGGGGGGGGGTCATGCAGACCCCAAGGTCGTAGATGTAAGGGGCTGGAGGGCGGACCCAGGGGAATGGAACGTAACCTCCGCTAAGCTCCTGCTCTCGCCGCTGTTCTGCTCTGAGTCGGTGGCGGTGCCTACTGGGGTAAAGGCAGAGCACATGGTCGTCTGCTTTTGTTAACAGCCTCCAATCGCACGGCTTTATTATTGTATGGTCCCAGCGTACGAGGAAGTGTGCGCTTGCGTGTCTTCCTCCCGTGGCGGGTGCTTTTAGAGATACGGAAGCAGTTTTTTCATTCAGAACGGTAAGGGGTGAATGCGATCAGAGGGAAGGATTTAACACGCACACTTGCCGGCTGATGTAAGAGGGGGAATGCAGTCAACAATGGAGTGAGAGGTTACATTAGTAAAGAAAAAAAGGACGCGGTACGGCCTACCTCCCTGACTCCTATACTGAGCGAGGTAAGACAAGAAAATGTTTGGTCTTTGGGGACTGAGTCTGTCAGCAGAATTTGGTGAGAAGTTGTATGGTTATTAATGGGGTAGATAAGCAGCCACCAGCCTGTTAAAATCCCGTTTTTACTAGTCACACATCTGTCTAATTAGACACGTAATGATGGCGTGATGTTGAAGCAGTGTTTTATCTGTTATAATAATTTGTGCGTCATGTATTAGTGAAGCTACAGCGATTAGAATGTTCTGGGGAAAGTAAGGACAGCCTCAACCAGGAAGGAGCATAGTAATGATTTAAAGCAACAGTAAGTTTTTTTACCATCTGAGTAATGACAGTTTTATAATTAAATTAAATTACTTATATTGACTTGTTTATACATTATTGTGTACCAGTAAATAAATAGCTGTAGTATAACATATCTACAGTAGGCCTATAATATAATTTCAGTCATGGCTAAATCAGTTGGCGTCTACGTAAGATTCAGGTTTGCTATGTAAATTATGTGCTTATGTCAAGCAGTGCACCGGGGGCTTATTTGGGCTCAGTGTGTTTGTGTGTGAAAGGTCAGCTACTGAGAGGTCAGTGGATGGTGTAAAGAGAGATTAAAATAAAGGTAGATATTTTTTTGTTATCGCACATGATAACCCAGTTGTGAATGACCATTGTTATTTGTGTTTTCAGATCCTGTGTGCTCCATAATAAAAAACAAAGCAAACGTCTGACCTTCATCATGTCCCTGCTGACCCACGTGCTGGCGTGCCTGTTTGGCATGGGCTCCTGGGTGGCTATCAACGGCATGTGGGTGGAGCTCCCCTTGGTGGTGCCCGAGATCCCCGAGGGCTGGTACCTGCCCTCCTACCTCACCGTTCTCATCCAGATGGCCAACGTGGGGCCCCTCTTCGTCACCCTCATGCACCGATTCCGCCCGGGCACGCTGGACGAGCGGCCGGTGATCTACTCCATCGTGGGGCTGGGCGTGGTGGCCACCTTCCTCCTGGCATTCTTCTGGAAGCACACGGTGTCGCTGGGGGGCTCGGCGCACAGCGTGCCCCTCCTGGTGCTCAGCTTCCTGCTCTCCGTGGTGGACTGCACCTCCTCCGTCACCTTCCTGCCCTTCATGATGAGGCTGCGGCCCCAGTACCTCACCACATACTTTGTAGGGGAAGGCCTGAGTGGGCTGGTGCCGGCCGTGGTGGCTCTCATCCAGGGCGTGGGAGTGGTCCACTGCAGGGCGGCAGTGCTGGCCGAGCTGGCCAACGACACTTCTTCAAACATCACTGAGGGGGAACTTCAGGCTAAGTACCAGCCGGCAAACTTCTCCGCCCAGGTCTTCTTCATCTTCCTCAGTGCCATGATGGTGGTGTGCCTCGCTGCCTTCCTCCTGCTCAACTACCACCCCGCGGTGGCCAGGGAGAGGAACAGCGACCGCTACTTTGGCGAGGATCTGGTGGGGGAGAAGGGCGAGCAGGGCCTGTCCCTTCACAACCCCACCCCGGAGCAGAAGCCCATGATCAGCCCCGGTGAGGCCCCTGGGCGGCGGAGCTCCTTCGGGGCGGGGACCTACAGTGGCGTGGAGGTGGTGTTTATCTTTGCGGTATTGGCCTGGGTCAATGCCCTGACCAATGCTGTGCTGCCCTCTGTGCAGTCCTACTCCTGTCTGCCCTACGGCAACCAGGCCTACCATCTGGCAGCCACCATGGCGGCTGTCGCCAACCCTATTGCCTGCTTCATCGCCATGTTTATGCCGATAAGGTCAGCAATAGTTGATCATTATTCCCTTCCTATGCGTCAAACTAATAATCGTTTATGTACAAATAGCTCAGCACATTATGTTTTGTTTTAACCCATAGATTTCAGTGTTGTAACTGTTTCATTGAATCTGGTACTGGTACTGAACTTCCAAACCATTTCTTCATTCCGTATTTTCTTCAGGTCTCTAATGTTTTTGGGGGTACTGACCATGGCTGGCACAGGCGTTGGAGCTTACATCATGGCCATGGCAGCTTTGAGCCCCTGTCCACTGCTGGTGCAAAGTGCCACTGGAACAGCCATTATTGTAAGACTTATTCTATTACTAAATATGAGACATAGTGTAGGTGTAATGGTCCCCTAGATAATACAATGTTTATTAACTTTTGTAATCATGTGAAACATTCAAATCATATTTGTTCTATCATGTTTGTGGCCATATAAAACAGATTTTGGATTTTATATATTATTTACGTTCTAAAAAGATAACAAATGTTCTATGTCTACCCTGTTTTCTGTAGGTGATTGCCTGGGTTCTGTTTGTCCTGTCCCTGTCCTACGTCAAGGTGATCATTGGAGTTATCTTGCGTGATGAGGGACACAGCGCGCTCGTGTGGTGTGGAGCTGTAGTGCAGCTGGGCTCAATGCTTGGGGCCTTGTCTATGTTTCCCTTGGTCAGTGTCTATGGACTCTTCAAGTCAGGAGATCCCTGTAACACCAAGTGCCCGATGTAAGGAGACAAAGACAGAATACTTTAGAAAGCCAGTATTTGAAAAGCACTACATGACAGAGCACTGGAATCACATCTTCATCAAAGTCTATTGATGATACTGAATTTGTTCGACTTTTAACTACTGTATCATAGTTAAAGAATTATTATTTGAAGTTGATAATTTGACCACAGTAGCACTGTCAAGGCTAGATAGATACAGTAGATAGTAATCTCAATCATGCCTTGCGTATGAAGTGAGTATGAAGCTGGGCTGGATCCCTATTTTGTTAACGTCAAAGACAGCTCACGACCAGACCTTTAAGGTCCCAAAGAACAGCATATACAGTATTTAATGACTAGATTTTTGGGATTTCTTTTTTGGATAGGAGAAATTAAAAACAATATTTTACTTGAAATAATAATCAAGAATCATATTTTAAAAGGAGGTCAAAGAGAAATTGTTATATGAGGTCATATGTTACTGTATGAATTGCAATGTGCCTTAGTTTGCGATTAATGTGGGGCTAGTTGTTCTAGATTATATGTCTGTCCTGAATACTGTATGGTTCCTCATTAGTGAATTTGTACTTAGTTTACTGGATTATGTTACTTTATTGATGCTTTATATTTCAAATGGGTGCTTTGTAGAAGTTACAGCAGAAATGCACACTGTCAATGCACTGTACACATAATGTGGAATAAAACATGCAGATTTAGATTTTTCATTATTCCCCCAACCGCTTCAATGAATTGGTGGGTAATCAAGGTTACGCACCGTGACATTGTGCTACACCTCTGCAAAATAACCACAAGATGTCACCACAGGATTGTGCAACATTATTGACTATTTTGTTCTTCAAGCAGCTCCAAATTCAGTGATGGCAATTATTGGTACAGTATCAAGCACTGAATAATTAGTTTTATCATTAAAATTTACATTATTTGTGATTTTTAAAGGTGAGTATTTTTATTCTTGAAGATCCTTTAAAAAAGACAGATTTGCACAGATTTAGAGTTTGCTTTTGAGCCAATTTATTTATTGTATTGCAACATAATTAATATAACAGCTTTAAAATCAGGTGGATTATTTTACATATTAGGACAACAGAAAGCAGATGGCATTACCAGAGTGCTGTGTATTTGGGTTTGAGGGAACGTGATTTAAGAGGCTCCCTATCCCCGTGTGCACCATCACTGGTTCCCCTGTGATTTATACCCAAATGTGAGCTATTATTCTACATCATAAAGTGAAACAACAAAAAATTTCCAGGACATAGAAAACTACAAATCAATGTGGTGTTGATTTGAGTTGTTCAATGCAATTCCACCCAAAGCTATCACTTCTATCGTAAGCTGATATTTACATTTGTTTGAGATTTGAAATTTTCACTGAGTTCAGGTCTCCTCGACAGCTATTGACTTGATGTTAAGTACAAAGTTGCCATGTACACTTGTTTCTTCAAATGCTTTGTGAAATAGCTGAACTTCAGTGGGGGAGTGATGCATCTCTCTGGGGTAAAAAGCCTCCACACTGGAGTCACGTCTGGATCACTTCCTTCTTACTGTAAATCAGGCAGAGTGGTTTATCTATGCAGGTGTGTGTGTGTGTTTGTCTTTTTCTGTGTGTGTTTCGGTCTTCGTGTCTACAGTGTGTGTCGGGGCTTATGTGTGTTCGCTTGTGCAAGTGTTTTTGTTTCTGTACTGTGGCTATTTGTGTGTGTGTGTGTGTGTGTGTGTGTGCACATATAAAGGCATTTTGTCTCTAAATGAAATGAGGGACATTTAAAAAAGTGAAACCATCTCACAATATACAAGGGCTTGCATCAAACTAAAACAAATGTATTTTTAATTTTTAAATATCCTAATAATCTTGAGTTGTTTGTTACAAATTCATATACGTTTGCTGACTAAAAGCAAGTATTACACTTTTTTTTTTTGAAAGAAACATTGGAATAGGCTGTGATTGAGTCCAAACAGGTTTGTCCAACTTTGAAGTAATAAAGTAGTCTTTGTGCTGTGTGTATGTGTGTGTGATTATTTGTTTCTGGTCCGTAGGGACATGGAGGAATGGGGAACTCATGCCCAGTCATAAGCTGATTCATACCCCACAGGTCCCTCAGCGCACATCTAGGGTTATGGCCACATGGTGGTTCATACCGTACCTATGATATGTTCATCTCTGTGGCTTTTACGGTGAAAGCGTGAAAAGGTGAGTTTTCCTTAGGCTCTGACTAATTGTTGTGCTCATGACCTTGCAATGCTTTAGTATCCAACGGGACATCGCATACTGTTCAGTATTGTGTTGAGGTGTGTGGGGGGTTTCAAGTAGGTAACCTCCTTCACATTTCTCTTTGTAATCTCCCATCTCAACTCAATCTCAGCTATATGACCATCATACTATCTCCCTTCATCCAGGTCACCTTTCTCTCAATGTTCATTTGAACGGCAGACTTTGCGTTCGTAATTTCAATTTAAAGCATATGAAGGGTAATCCTAGCCCGCACCATGCTTTAATAGGCCGACATGGGATTGGAGAATGTGGAGAATGATTGAATTTTGTGTGAAGGCCAGGAACCAT
Source organism: Galaxias brevipinnis (assembly GCA_036023535.2). Lineage (NCBI taxonomy): Eukaryota > Metazoa > Chordata > Actinopteri > Galaxiiformes > Galaxiidae > Galaxias > Galaxias brevipinnis. The sequence goes on from JAVQIZ010203308.1 coordinate 30,155, forward strand.
CAAGTCTCGCCTGCTGTTATGCAATCGACCATTCCCCTCTCGCAACGCGATGTCTGGCAAAAACCAGAGGGGGGGCTGGAAGCCTCAACATCTGGTTCAGACCGAGAGAAAATAATATTTTAACTAAATGATTTAGGACAATGACTACCCCTTTGAGTTAAATGAGACGTGATTCACATCAAATTCAGAAAGGCTGGATTCAACTGCTTTTAATATTTGTAAATGAATCGTTTTACACTGTGATGCCTGACATCCTATATTTCCTGACAGACGGAAACATATGGATCCTATAGGAACCCTGCCATGCAGTATTATATATATGATTATGTCATGTCTGTTTCCCTTCTTCTTTCTCCACCTGCTTGGCTGATCTTGAAAGTTTTCTCTTCAAACCAAAGGCCGGCTACATCTTAGGCGTTACAACCACAAAATCATAACCACTCTTTCGATCAAATCCACGGTTCAGTTTTTTATTTTTATTGTGTGTGTGTGGACTTCTCCCTTTGAATCCATTCAATATTTTATTGTGTGCGACAGTGTTTTTTTTTCAAAACAATGAGACAAAATAATCCAAACTTAAAAGCTTCTCTCAGACAGGCACTTAGCGAAAAGAAAAGCTTTTATGATAAAACATTCATATACTGTATGGTGTGCCAGACAGGTAATCTTTGGAGATGATAGGGATGTCTTGCGGTCAGGTTCAGGATGGCTGGTGGAGTTGATGGACGCCCCTGATGTCACCTCTCACCTTCCCCCATCCATCACCAATTGCATTGACGGGCAAAGCAACTTACAGCACATCAAAGTGCACAGTAATGTACAATACGACTTATTCTTTTTCTGCATTATTCAGTAGTGCAAGAAGGGTAATGACGAGACCAAGTCGGGCCTCAGTGTAGTTTGAAAAGAAGGCCTGCGTGAATGACAGCTGCTTTGGACACACACATACAAAACCTAAACGGAGGCCTCTGTTAACATAATAATCAGCTGTTATGAGTGCTCTCTGTTATTCATGCGCGCTCAGCAGGGATTTATATAAAGCACAATGTCCAAGCTGCGGTCGAAGGAGGAAATACCTCCATGTTTACTGGGGCTCTAAAACCTGACGGCACTTCCTTGTGAGTCCTTTGCGAGTCATCCACTGAAGGCCAAGAAGAAACGGCTTTTTAAAAGGATTTGAGATGGACCACAGAACTCCATTCTTGTGCATGCTGTAGGCCATATCTGGATCTAAAAGGCGTTCAGGTGGAGGGAATTATGCTGGACCACAAGCGTAAGTGAAATCCAAAACCTATATGATAATGATTATGGCCAGGGCTACAATTTTTGAAATGACTGTCTCGAGCCGTAGTCTTAAAGTGAATATCTAATTTCATATCCGAAATATGACTCAAAGATTAGCTAAATGTTTCAACAGAGACCTTACAGTTCATTTATATACTGTGAGAAACAGAATACTATGATGTCCTAACCACCAGTTTGTGCGCTGTGGAGACGACCTCCTGTCGGTCAGGAAGCCAATTCACATGGGGTGTGTTTGGGGTCAGCCAGGGGTCACCTTGGTCATCCATTAGTGGGCTTATTCAGTAGACTATTTCTTTCAGAGGAGCTATTCGGCCAGGCAAAGACAAAGAATCATTACCTTCGCCCGCCCCCTCCCTGCCAGCGGTCAATAATGAGGCATCATTAAAATGAATAGATGGACATTCCCCTTTTCTCCGGATCCTTATTGCGAAATCAGTGTCAGGGGAAATGAAGATGAAGCTTGGAGAAGGCGTCTAAAAGCCTCACAGTGATTGTCGTGAACTCATCTTCTTCAGTGCAGGGCCTTTATCTACTGTAAGAGTGTGCTCCTACCTGAACCCTGGCCGTCTGGGGATTGAAGCCCATTAAGCACATCTATAGTGCCTGCTGTTTGGCTGCGCTTCGACATAAACACTCTCCATGCGGAGAGACGTATTGCTGCAAATCAAGGCAGTGTATTGTTTTGAGTTTCAAACACTTAGAAGAGAGTACAAAGACTCGGGCACTGGGAAGGAGCAAGACATTACCTTGATGTAGTGGATAGAGGACGCTTACTTACGCGATCAATAAACGGACGCTTTGAGATAGTTCTCACTTTTCAGCTTTCTTACAGCTTCAATGCCTGTCCCGCTCTGGTGTTTATAGATCCTTTGCATGACATTTCACGCATCACAAAAGCAGAAGAAAAAAAATGCGAATCAACTTGAATGAAGGCAGATGGAGAATAAAAGACGGCACCAGATTTTTCCAGTCCCATCTGGTTGTCTTTTCGAGTGTCTCTTAAAGTGTCTTTTAAAAGGTGATTTGTCTGTGTGTCCACGGTGATGTGACCATGTCAATGGGTCATCTGCTGCTCCTGTCACACGTGTGGAGGTCCCATGTGGCAAGCTTGCACCTGTGGACGCCCACCGGCAAAATCCACCCACATCCACACACATGTAAACGTAATAAGCAAAGGAGCACACATGGACGCACATAGACACACACACAACGGACAGACAACGTGTGCACATGCCCAGAGACACACACACACACACACACACACACACTAACCTTACAATCTTTTCCCTCCTCCTCTTCTTCCAATTCAATACCTAAGAAATTACAATACTCAGCATTTCTCTAAATCATCATCACATTTTATACAATTAAATCTTTAAATGATGGCTCACCAGCTAGCTGTAGAAAAAAACAAGATCAAATGGAAGGCCTGGTTTAATGACAAACATATCAAAGGTCCCTCTGCATGGTCAAGCAATCATCTCTTCAATCTCTTAAAGTCACCCCCACGGTTCTCTCTACATGCCCTTTACAGCACAGGCATATCCCCAATTTACTGCCTGCAGATGGGCCGACTGGAGAGGAGAGAGGGCAGGAGCTCCACGGCTGGGCCTCATGCATTCACTTTATAAAAACCCAAATCAAGGGCTCGCTGGGAATACTATGGGGGAAGAAGCCGAGCCATAAAGATGCTGTAAATCCACCAAGAGAAACTTCTAAGCATGCCCTATGCCAGGGGGGAGGGCGCACATAGACCTCAGGGAGAAAATGGCACGCGCAAGAATCATTAAGCTCAGCACACTGCGTTTTGTCCCCTTTTTTACCTCAATAAGAAATGCACCACCTACAAAAAGGCAACAGGAGTCCCCCAACAATAGACGTATTGACTTGAATGAATGTAGGTGTTCATTATTTTTTATAGATAAGTAACAGTGGAGGAAATGTGTTTATTTATTTACTTTTTCTATCATATGATCCCATGCTGGCTATGGAAAACATAGCCTTGAGTCGTTGGCCGACTGTGTCAAAGGCTATGGCTCCGACACAGAGGAAGACCTAGGTAGAGAGAGGGTGCCAGGAAAAAGAGGCGTGACTGCATCTGTAAATAGAGCGTCTATTTTGGGAATGCCAAGGGTGTTCAGGGGAGCACCGCCCAGGCCTGCCTTCTGTCACTATGGCGATGGGCAATTCGGAACTTTGCCGTATGGAAAAAGTCTGGAGGACGGGCAGGTGGTACACAGGAGCGTGGCATGGCTCCCATGGCGAGGAGCCTCCTTCTGGCTCAACCCCCCCCCACCTTCTACACTCAGTACCCACAACAGCTCTTTGCTTCCTGCATGTGCCCTACATTATAGCTTGTCAAGGTAATCTAAGCAGGCACAGTGCCTTCACAATCCTAGGTCAGACATCCGAATGACAGTAAGAAAGTGATGTGACTTAACATGACTGAGGGGATTTGTTGTGAATATTTGCACCAATATTTATCTCAAAATGTTGAGCGGTCATGCAGTAAAATGGCATGGACTTCTGTTTTACACAAATTTCAATAAGTTAGAAAAAGTGACTCTGGCAGTATCTCTGGCCTCTCAACACAGCACAGTAATTGAATTTGCCCTGTGCTTGTCAGTGTCCTGCTGTCTCCATCTCAAGCTTTAATGGGTATATGGGGACTGGGCCGCACAGTCCGGGTTTAGCATGGTCAAGTAGTATAACACCAGAGAATCTGAAGCTGCTGAGTTATTGGGAGACCATCTCAAACTAAAGCATAGCCATCTGGTCCATGCACGGAAAAGACAGGCAATGCCTTCAACAAGCACCAAAGAAAAAGGAGAGCTTGGTAATTGATCTGGTAGCTTTTTGTAGAAAATATTGGTTTAATGTGGAGGGCAATTGAGGCGTGTAAAAGGCTTGTGTCATACCAGACACAAAGAGAAATAAAATACTGTATTGGATGTGTTTTAACTATTCTTATGGAGACAAGCTCCATGATTTGGGGACTGGTAAAATGTGTGCTATGCAATGATAAATACTGACTATAATTCAATGCTTAAAAAGGACTAATTTAGCCAAGCAAAACTCAATCAGGAATTGTCATCATAATATCATTTATTTAATTTGAAAGAAGGCATTAAATGTACTTAAAACATTTCATTTTTTTCATAAATATTTAATGTTAAGAGGAAATATATTTCACCTTGTGCCTGGATAGAAAACGGATTAAAGTTACAATCAGGTTGTAGCTGCAATAGAGAATAAGGCACAAAATAGAAATCTGATGCATTTATAGCCATGCGGTTAGATATTTTAAAAAGAGTTAATATAATAAAGCTAGTCAACTAAAGCTACCAATGGCATGCTTGAGAGTTATAACTTCAAGACTGCCATTTTGTTTTCCTTCGTAAGAGCAGGTCCATTACACTACTAAGGACATCCGTCTATATGGTCTAGAAGAACCTGTGCTGTTTCTATGGTAAAGTGCAACATTTGTATGCTATATGTTTGATCAGATGAGCCTAAGCTATGGTTTACCATAAGAAAGAAGAGGATGCTTGTACAATAATTTCACCAAAGCTAAAACTCTTTGGTATAAACAAACCAATTATTGCCAGGCCGAAGTCTCAATACTGTGAACTCTCTAGATTAGATCTCACAGGCAGAAGAAGCATCTACGATTGTCATATAGTATATTCTATGTGCTTATTTACATGCAAACTCACAGCTCCAGAGGCAAGGACACACAACCTTGTCTAGGAATAGTCCCATCGATATTCTGCAGGTAATCATACCTTTGTTTAACTAGCCTCTTGCAGTGGGAAAAAACTGTGAAACCTCCTTTTACTGGACCCCTGTCTACCTGTTATTGATCTCATTGGATAGGCATTCTTTCTGATTGTCCAAGCATCGGCCATAAGGAATGACCGGGGACAGGGGGCAGAAGGAGAACAGAAGAGGCACTAAGGTGACATGAAGAATGCAAGGTATACATACATACACACGTGGTACAAATGGAATAGTAATATAAGGGAAGACCATAGAAAATTGCTAAAGGGAAAAATGCATAACAAGGCATAGATAAGTACACATTAGAAATGACATGTTTTTTACACTATATAATACATTACATATAGTCTTAACAAACAAAACATATAGTATAAATGAACAATGTAGATGGTAGAAAAACAAGATACATATCATCTATTCACACACTCCCTACATATTTTTCCAGCCTTTTTGAATTCCCTGTAAACAAATAATTGAAATGATCAAACATTATGTGAACACAACCCCTCTTTGTCACACATTCTAGCTTTCTAATCAGTGAGCTGAGAGCTGCTGTGATTGTTGTTGTTGTTGTTGTTGTCATTGCTGTAAGGCACCACGTATCCTGCTAGGGTTTGACTGGCCAGCAGAGTATGACACTAAACTCACTGTTCCATTAGTCTGTCTATACATTGGAGTCCAACACCAATCACACAAGGGACATCGTCAGCAACAAAGAGGGAATTCAGTCTTACTAAACAGTTTGGTCCACAGAAGAGCATCGGATGTCATTTAAGGCAAGTGCAGGTCTATACATTGCTCCTGATATGGCTTCCCATTTTCAATGTTAACATTCATTTATTCAGATGTAGCTAGGCATCTAGTATTTTCACTGATTGTCCATAGTGCTTTGCACGGAGCGGTCCAGTCAAGCCTCAGGGACGAGGGGGAGAAGTGGGGTTGATGGAGGAGTGGTTGTTGGTTGAGGTCCCGATCGTTAAGATTCTTCATCTGGGTCAAACTGACAGAGGATGTCTGTCGTTGTTCTCTTTGTGTGCCGTCTCCCTGAGCTGGGGCGTGCGTCGACGCCACGAGCATGATGGAATATCTACGCATGGCTATGCACCGAGAGGCTGGACAGGTCGTTTCTGATGACCTCGTTAACTGTAACAAAAACACAGAAGAAGGGGGTTGTCAATTTCATTACAACCACAATCATATATATTTTTGGTACAATTGTGTTAATTCAATTGACATAGTATGATATTAAGTTAAGTAAATGTTGTGCACCCATGAATGATTTCCCTGTTATTTCCCTGTGATATAACGGCGCTTGGAAAAAAAGTTAACTCCTTTAAATCTTATTTTGTGAAATAAGGAAGAATGTTTTTGTTTGAACATGACACTTTCACCGAGTGCTCTGCACACACAAACACCCACATCTCTTTGGTGTCTGTCTTGTCTTTCCTCTCCAAGTTCCTGTGCCCTCGCCTTTCCCACACATGGGTAGACAAAGAGCAGTCCCCTATCTTTATCTGGTCTGTGTTCTTTGGCACAGGGCGGAGGGAGGGAGGGGGGGCTGGGGGCTGGAGTGACTGGGAAGATGGCAAGGACCCTGGGCCCTGTGGTGTAGTGCAAACAATTGGACTCCTTAGCAAAGGCTACCCCGCGATAAAGCAGCCACACACACACACACACACACACAAATGGGGCACACAGTCTATAGTGAAGTCATCGTCCTCAAGATGGAGCCAAAGCAGGAAGTCCACCACCCCCCCCTTGCTGTGTTCACCTCCATTCTGGCTTCTGGGATCGAGGGTCCCGGGTAGACTAGACCTATAGACCCTTATCATTCCCTAGACAGTTGGACAAACAGGCCACATTGGCCTACACATTCATCACAACCTCAACACAACCTTTTAAAGGCAGACGCCCAATCTAATCTGGAGCAATCTTCTGCTTGTTGAGATAGGAGTGTTTGAAACGAACTTCATGGCTTGAAGGGTTTGTATATTTGCAAACCGCACAATTACCCTTCAGTCTTGCTGAGGGTTAGAAGTGATGCAATTAGTTCTGAGAGAAACAAATTCACTCATACAAGCTCACATTCACAGATGGGTGCTCGCGCACAAAACACACGCACATGCACGCACGCACGCACGCACCTACACACACACACACACACACACACACACACACACACCAACACACACACACACACACACACGCACACAGTCGAGTAAGTATGTTACGTAAGATAACCGTAGCTCAGGC